>JAPMOQ010036023.1:489660-615396 GCA_026543055.1 Argiope trifasciata
ATATATACTTTAGAATTATATAAGCAAAGAATCAAATTTACAGAATTATATAAGCAAAGCACCTTATATACCTTAGAATTTGTAAGCAAACTTCACGCCACTCTATTTCCATTAAAAAAACCAATAGATAAAAACTTCTACCTCATATTGTAGATTTTTAAGATCTCAAAATGGAAACGTATTTACAATAATTATTCCTAATTTTTAATAATAATATAACATATTTCTATAAAGAAATACCAAAACTATATTCTATTCTCGCCATTTCATCCTCTTTATATGTAAGATTAACCGATTAATTAACACGTTCTCTGGTATAAGGAACCTACATAAAAGAGATCATATTTAATAGCCGAAGAGGGGTGAACCATAAGATGAAAGATCATTAATCTTTCATTAGTCTTGGCGTCACTTCCTTCGTCAGAAGATCGTAATTTGAAGAGCCCAAGGGATTTTGTTACCTTTCATCCATATTTCAAAACAGAGAATCATTAACTGGTGCAAAGTATTTTCTCAGCAAGTGGCTCGAATGGTAAGAAATTTGTACATACAGTCAGATTCATATAAGTAGGAAATATTTAAGAAATTCGAAATGCTCTACAGGAAAAAATTTAACAAAGGATGTATTTTGAAGAGGAATGATGTAAATGAATAAAACTTGAAAATGAATCACGTTCGGATGAATAAAATTAAAGAAACAAATCAATCGCAAGAAGAATAATGAGGTTAGGAAAAGAAAATCGACGATAGATGCCAAAATGCTGTTTGCAATAGTTTTATATTTACAGTACTGATTGAAATTGATGTTTGAATATACAGTAATAAAGTAAAATCTTAAAGATTTTGATAATAAAATGTTTATATTTCAGACATTTGAAATATACTTTCTCTATATAAAAAGTTCTAAGCTTGAAATGATTTTATATCTTAAAAATATAACAAATAAATAAAATATTGCTCATCTCCAAATAGCAAAATTAATAGAAATATCATGGATAAAAATGCTTGAGTATTAAATTAGGAAAAAAATATTATACTATTTAATAATGCAATATTCTAATTTGCAAATATTTAATCATTCGATTATTATTAATTTCAAAGAATCTGTGCAAATTATAAACTAAAACAAGATGATACGTTGTGTGTTTTTTGTTATTTATTTACATTAGTTTTACTAAACTGAGTTTATTTTTACTGGTAGCTATCATATACTTACGATTTCCAGAAATAATATAAAAGTATCGTTTTTAATAGGATGATATATACATAACCACTTTCATTTACCAATAAAATATATTTTTTTAGTAATATTGCAAATTATTAATTTTTGCATGAAAACTATGTTTTTCTTTTATGAAGAATAATTTTATGGTTGTAAAATTGTGGATTGAAAGGATAATCGCTAGCTAATATAAGCTTTTACTCCTTAATGTTTTCAAAATAATTAACATCGATTATTCCCAAATATATTTGTTCCCATTATTATTAGGCTCAAATTCGAATATTTAACAAGATATAAAGTGTAATGCATCTTCTAAACTCATATGCAATTTGAATAATACTCTCGAGTTTCATTTAAATCAATAATCAAGATATATATCCTAATTGCGGAAAGCAGCCCAATTTTAAGAAATTAAATAAAGGCATATAATTTCATTTGAAAAAAACAAATTATTGTATAGATTTTTACGTTATTTAAATCACTAAACATGTTACTGAAAAAGTGTTATATCTAATTATTATACGGTCTTCTAGCCCAATTAATCACTTTAAAAATATGTTTTGCACACAAACATTTAAAGCGAAAATGTTACCCTTAAATATATCCAGTTAGAAAATGGTGAATTCCATATATGATTCCTTTAACAGTAGCTTATAAAACTTATGGTTAAACAATTAATATATTATACAAGATCAATTTAACATTTATACCTAATTTCTATATCAAATCAAAATTAAGCATAAATGTATAAACGTGATTCAACTTTTGTTAGTGCAGTGAAATTAATTCAATTTTTATGACATCGGGTACTTTCGATGTAGATGCGATCTACGTAGTTTAACTTGTTAACTAAAATTATTTTAGTAAATGTAGTTATTGCATCCAGAAAATTAGGTAAAAACTAGGTTTTTTAAATATTTCTAGCAGTTTGCTCATTGATTAAAACAGCTTAAATCCATAATTCTTTAGTTACCTTTACTTTTTTACAAATGAAATTCTAAACATATAACTTAAAATGTAGAATTTAGGTATTGTTTTACAGTTAAAATGAACGCATTATATATGCAGATTAAAATAGACGCACATATATTTATTTATTTAACTATTAATTGCTGATACAATAAAACATAAAAAAAATTATAATCGAAAAGTATAGTACGTAAAGCCGCAAATCATTCCTAGAATTGAATTTCAACATACGGTTTCATTTCATTTCAAATTTATTTTATTTTACAAAGCTTCTGCCATTCTGTCCTTTAGATCTAGACTATGCATATTCGATTCTCTTAGAAAAAGGCGCGAACTTGAAATAAGCCAAAAGTATAAAAAAAAGGAAATCAGCTCTCAAATGTCGAGCAACTAAACTTGGAAAAAGCAGTGAAACGAAAGGTTAAATAACCCTTTTTACCAAAGCAAGTAGGAGAAAAAAAATGATGACACTTCCGCTTGAATCCCTTTTCGACAGGTCGAAAATTTGAAACCGGTGGAACATTTTGATACCAAATCCAAACTCCATTCAGGTGTTTTGAATAAAGCTGGTAGACAGGAGGATCCCTTACATAATATCCTGCTGCTGCAGTTTAAAAAAAAAATAAAGAAAACTTGTGGAAGCTTCTACAAGGACCGAGTAAGGAGATCGAAATTGTGGAAGAGTGTAAAAAAGAACTTAGAATTGAGAAGTTGGCCCTTTTCTTTTTCTCGCTAAGCTTATTTTGGTATGAGTCCACTGGGAAAGAAAAAGCTGCGCATATATACGGAGCTATGCAAAATTCTGTCCATTTTAAAATATGCTATTCTGTAAGGAAAAAATAAAATCTTTGCGCACTTATTTTAAGAATAATAGTCTATTCAACATATATTTTGACGTGCAAAAAAAAAAAGAACAGGCAAAAAAAGTTATTGACTTAAATAGTTTGTCGTCTATTTAAAATTGAATTTGGGCAAAAAAAAAGTGGAAGGTGTCCTCTAAAACTTTCTCATATTATATCTAATAACCTAATTACTAGAGGACGCCTTTTACGGAGTTGACGCGCAATAGTTACGAAATATTAGCTTTGGCATGGATTAAGCATTCTTACTAAATCTGTTTTGGCATCCTTGGTTAGTTATTAGGCTATTAATTCCTGGCATGTGTGAATAATTTTCGAAAATCCAATACCATAATAATCGCATCGATAATGTAATAAGCATTTTAGATGCATTTTCTCAACCAATTAAGACAAACATTTGGCATAAAACTACATTTGTACACCCAAAGTCAAGTTGAATTACCATGTTTCCATATTTTTGAAAATACAAATTGACAGATGTTCAACCGTCTGTTGGATTTGACACAAAATTTGAAGGTTTTCTACATTTAAAATGTTAAATCTTAGTACCAAATTTTATCTAACTAACTCTCTTTGTTTTGTAATTATCCTGTTAAATTATATTTAAACACTTTATATATATATATATATATATATACAGAGAGAGAGAGAGGGGGGGGGAAATTCACATTATGGCGAATATGTATTAAAAAATATTACACTGCTCACAAAAATTACGGTCATAGGGAAATGTAAATCCCGTTTCAATAATTGTGATAAAATGTGAACAATTTTCACAGCTTTTTTTCTGGATATTGATCATTTCAAAATCGTATCATAGATCATCTTTTAAATAAAATTTTAATTTGGTTTGTTAAATCTGATATATAGTGAAGTGGAAGTAGGTATGTTTTTTTTCGAATAAGTTTCTATCACCATATTTGTATGTAGATGTTTTTTCACGAAATAAAATAGGTACACTTTTGAAATTTTTGCCGGCTATTTATTTCTATACAATAAGTTTCCCCCAGTGGGGCTCCATCGATCTATAATTCTTCTTCATAATACATTAATCCTTAGTGTAACATAAACCGAGTAACAAAGTTTCATTACTCGGTGAATGGAATATATTTTGTTTAAAATTTCACTATTCAAAAAATATTTTATTGAACATAACTATTAGGATTGGTCTTTTTCAGTAAAAAAATATCTGAACTTCATAATTCGTAAGATTTCTTGATGCTTTCGTAATTGACTTACATATTATAAAATAAAATTACATTCCGATTATTCTGTTTATAAAATAAAATAAAATTACATTCCGTTTGGGAATTTACGAATTCAAAACTTTTTTTCATCATTAAAAAATAAAATTTAATTGTGTATCAAATTTAGAGTCTCTCCCAAATATATTTACACTTCCTACAAATAAGTAATTGGACACATGTGATAAAAGAGATATATGCAATTTATCCTTGTTCAATGGTTGATTGAACCTCTGATATATGAAAATAGTTTCATTCTGCAATTTGGCTTATATAAAAGAAATTGCCTTCAGCTTTAACAAATGCTATAATAGTGGACAATATTAGCCATTATTTTGTGAATTAGTTAATATATTAATTTTCATAAAAATAATTTATTATTAACAGTTTTCTGTTGATAAATTCTGCTTTCTTTATCTTGCCTACTCTTTTTTTAAAAATCCGAAAGCCGATTAATTTATATAAAGACAGATTTTATTTTTCATTTCATTCATACTTTTGATAATCTGCAAAGTCAAAACATAGAACATAAACACATTTATACCTTTAAGCGAATGATGATAAAACTATAATAAATTGAAAATTTGATACATAGTTTTTCTTAAATCTATGATAACTTTTCAAGCATGCACACTTTTTTTTTCATTTGTTGCTGCTTCATTGACGGAAGTAAAAAGATTGAATTCATTTCTCAAAGTGCATGGATTGTTTAGTTACATTTTTAAAAATAAAGTGATGTTATTATTTGGAAAAAAAGTTGTTCATATTTACTCCCAAATCTATTTCTTAATTACTAAAGAGATTATCAAAGTCTATAATGATTCTAGAGATTATTAAAGTCTGTGACAGATCTTGAGAGAAATAAAGTCTATCACGGATTTGCAATTGTTAAAGTATTAGTTGATTTGAATCAGATCTTTTATCCATTTAATTTTTTTCACCTCGTGATTATTTTGCATTGTTCATAATTATCTATAAATTCTGTAAGATAGATTAATTGCTTATTAATAAACCGTATCCATGAAAAATGAATTATCAGTGAAACATTTCCATACGCTTTCACGCATAACCAGAGGGACAGTTTTTACTTGCCAGTTGAACTTTTATTTCGTTCTGAAATAAATCGATGCCTTTATCCGAAACAGGTTCAAAATACGACGCAGAATTGTTATGCATGTTCGAAAATGGAAATAAAAGAAAAGTTGGATGAAGTGTCGACCATTTTCTCGAATTCTCTGCGAATACTAGCTCTGGTCGATGGATTGGTATGTCAACTGGATGATTCACAATACAAAATCGATTTAATACCCATTCGAAAAGCACTCAGTTTCTGCTTTCGGCTGGACTGAGAAGGCTATTCAAGATGAATGCTCGCAAGATGGAAAGAAATTCTAAACTGGAATGGAATATATAAATTTCGAATGCGCTTATTATGGAAGTTAAATACGTTTCAATAAGTTCTTTTAAGGTTTTTCGAAAAGTGTTTCAGTGCTTTTGGGTATTTAGTCTTGCATATTGAAGATCAGTAGTGCTGTTTGCTTTTTCTATAACAAAGGTTATAAAGTCATTAACAATCAGCAAGCAAAACGATCAAATCTAATATATTCCAAAATGAATGTTGTGGCACTCTTTAAAAAATCTGCTTAAAACCATATATATATTTTGTAAGTAAGCAAGCACACATAATGAAACGCTGTTTTTCGAAGACCAATACGTCTTGATATTACGAAGTTAATAAGTTGGATTATTAAAGGTCTTATTTTAATCTATTTTGAATCAAAGAATATAAAATCCTAACTCAAACCTTTCTTAATTGCATTTGAATATTTGAAGGAAGTTACTCATCCTCCAACTAAGTTGGTACAAAAGTTTAGCGAGGTATCCGAGCATTATTTTCTGCTGTGGGCTACAAAGTACACATCTTCAACAAAAGCATATAACAAGTAGATTTTTCGAATTAACTCATCCCAAGTACTAATTTAATTGATATAGCAAATAAATAGCTAAAAAATAAATCACCCTTTTTAAATCAGAAAATGATTAATAAATCATAGTTTTCAACGTTTGAACATTTTGCTTACCAATTCATCTTAAATTTGAGTGTTATTTTAACAAATGAACATATTAAATAGAATTTTTTAACAAGTCATTCGAAGTACCAATTTAAGCGTTATTCCCTTCAGCTAACCGTGGAAAAAAATTAGTTGTCCTAACAAATCATCAAATCACTTTATAATGTAAATTTCTCTTAATTCAATACAGTAGATAATTTCAAAGTCGCTCACGTTTTTCTCCTTTTTTAACTGTTTTTTGATTAAATAAGTAAAATTATTAATCAAATTACTTTGTATACTTCTAAATGATTGGAATGAGAGTATTAAAAAATACACATTTATATGAATATTCAATTTGTACGATCAAAAAGTGCAGTTGAAATTATGTGACTGTTTTTTACAGCGTTTGTAATTTATGTTCACTATTAAAATTGTTGCGGTTTATTTTTATTTCTTTTCATTCCATTGCAAAGATGCACATTCTTTAACAAATTTTTTAAGCAGAAAATTAATTTATATAAACTGCAATATTATTTCTCTGACAATATTGTATACCAATTTCTTGTCTTAGAATAACTGATACTGGAGTATTCGAGAATCAGTTGCAATACTGCTGGGCTGCTTTGTTTTATCCAAAATAATTAACATATTACATGCCATATTCAAAATAATATTTCGAAGGAATTTGAATTTATTCGACAGCAGATATGTAGTGTGATGTATGATTTGGTTAAATTGTTTTTGTTTTATCAGTTTCTAGGTCATCTGAATGTCGTTCGCATAATTGACATTTCGATTGCAAAAATTGTCTTAAAAATTGCTTTTCTACAAACCACAATATCAGATCCCCATGTAAAATGCATTGTAATGTTGCTTAACACATTGCTACGGGACTGTGAAGCCGGAAATTCTCGTCCCTCACAGACGCGATTCTCAAGAAAATATCACCGTCTAGCGCATGTACGTGATGTCACAAGCAGCGTGTAAAAAGCCTTTTGAAATATATGACTCAAGAAACTTTCCTACCTTAAAATGTCTCAAAAATATTACAATTATTCTTCTCATTAAAATGGTGTACTTAAGCGATGATGGCTTAAATGGTAAATTGAATATATGTTTTTACGTTCAATTTTAATTATTTTTAATCTGGGTAGAAATATTCAATTACGTAATGTTTTCATTAATAACAACTTCACAATAAAAATTTTCAATTACTTTAAACACAACCCTACGTCATTCGGCACGATCTTCACAATATTTGACGGCTTTATGATTAAAATTTTTATTTAAGAATATTAATAACGTATAAATATTATAAAAAAGAATAAAAGTCACTATTTTTATAAATGCTCTTGTAAAAAAGAAAGAAAAAAATGAAAAAATAAATTTTTTATAATATTTCGCTCTAGAAACTCACACCTGATTCCAATATTTCTGACATATCTGTATATGGAATGGAACATTTTTGTTGATCCAATTCATAATGTATACCGATATTTGACTTAAAACCTTTTCCCCTCATTATTAAAAAAAATCGATTTTTTTTCTTCGATTACCGATCTAAGTACATGAAAAGCAAAATTCAAGCTACAATAAAAAAAAAATTAAAATTTATTTGCTGGGAACGAGAAGAAAGGTTTTTTTCTCCTTCTAAACAATATTTTCATTTATTCTTGGCATTGCCATTTTTTTAAAGAGACGAAACTATCATCCATTTTAACATTCATTCGAATTAATATCTTTTGCATTTTTATCAATATGAGTATTTATTCATTTGTCATCTATTAATGATTAATTTTTAAGAAGACAAATAACTTACCAATTCATGAAATTACAGAATTTCCGAATATCATTTCAATTTACTTATTCTTTTTGAAGTTCATATTCTTTAATACCATTAAATAAAAACAATTTATAAACTCATTTTGACTTTTAATTTAGAATTTAGCTAAAACTTATTATTTTTATTAAATACTTATTTTTTGTAATTCATTTAGTTGGAAGCATAGTTTCATGGTGCATTATAGAGAGGCTAATACATCGGTAACATGAGCATATTTTGTCTATTAAATTCCCATCTTTTTTCCTTCTTTTTTTCATTAGTATGCTCAAGACTCATATTAAAATGGTATTAAAAAGGTGAATAAAAAACTATAAAAACTTTGAAGAGTAAAAAAATAAATAAACGGTAAAACAGCCATGTAAAGAGGAATTAACAAAATAAAAAGTTTCATTAAGACTGGTTTTTTTTTCTTTATTTGGTAATGATTGGAAATTTTCGAATTTGCATACGATGAATATTTTGTGATAGAGGTATAAGAAAATAATCAAGGCTTTTAGAAATGGTAAAACTAAAAGCTTTTTTAATCCTTAATACAAATCAAATTGATAATCATTGCATGTTTTCAAGATACATATCAGAGATAGTTTTTTACAAATGTAGATGGACCCATTGTACTGAAAAGATTATCTTTTCTAAATATGATCGTATAAAAACAGAAGGAATCTGAAATTCACTAGTAAATCGGATTTGTTAACATGCAATATATATCACCTCTTACAACTAAAATAAATTACTTATTTACTTGTAATTAGCTACTTTTAATGATAAGCTGGAAATAAATATTCTGTTTGATTTAATTTTACCCAACAAAAATATACATTTTGATTGGTTAAATTTATTAAAAAGCTGCTTGACAGATCAAATATGAAATATATATTATGGATTCAATTCAACTCTGAAATAAATTTACAAAAAATAGTTTGATGTATGGTAAGAAAAATATCTGTTTTTAAAAAACCAAATGACTAATTATAATTATGATCCTGAAATTATTAATGGCATACATAATGTTATAAATATACTTTATGTAAGTTTTGAATTCTTCAGGCAAGATTTTAGTTAATAAAGAGAGAAGTTACTTGAAAACTCTCACTGTGGAAATGAAACTATTATAATATATGTAGTGTTATATTATATTTATATTATAAAAATATTATACATTTACTTACGAACAGGCATTTTATACATGCATATTAAGAATGCGCTATCATTACATACTGTTAACAGCTTGTAATATTGATTCTCCCCAACTGAAAGGAGGAATTTGCTGATTTTTATTATCAGATCAATGAGCGCAAACATTATCAAGATAATGACCATTTCAAGACTTATGATGGATTGGGAGATTATGAAGGTATAAAATTTCTTGGAAGCCGAAATCCCTTAAAATTGTTGACAGTATGGTTGTATCTTTATTAGGACATGAGATGCGAAAGTTCATCTAGAAAATTACACGATCCGTTTAAAAATTTAAATAGAATCATGGAAACTATAGTTAACCAGATTAGGAAATACTTTGTTTGAAGTTTTGATGGCTGATAACGTTTTTCCTACTCTTCTAATATTCACAAAGGACTCGCCTAATGTATTTGTATTGATTTCTTAAAATGGTGCTTTTGTGTACTCTTCGGCTACAATACCACAATAGAACACATGCAAAGATATATGTGTTTAGGTTTCTTTGGAATTAAAGCAGCAATTTTTATTATCAGCTTCATTTTACTTTTTTTTCACTGTACACTCAATGAAGGGTTTCTACATCAATAAGTGTTATACATAAATACGCAAAATAGTTGTTACTTACTACAATGATTAAATAGATTTAGTATTATTATCAATGAATATTACTTATTAAAATGTTTCGTTCAGTATTTATTTTGGACCAGATTCAAAGTTTTCTAAAATATTTAGATAAAATTGGAATGATTGAAGACGATAATATATGCATTATAAATGATTGAAGACGATAATATATTGATTATAAAAATAATAAAAAGTATTTAATTAAAGATTTTTTCCTTATTAAAATAAAATTCAATTTTAAAAAATAAAGCAAGATAGTTACTATAGAAATAAAATACAATTACATTAGATTGTTTTAAAATAATTTATTTCTCCTAACATAGAATATTCTATACAATTAAATAATAATGCATTCCGCATTTGCCATTTTATTATGATACGACCAAGACGTGTCCCATTCATTTAGACCATTGTGAATACACCATTTTAATTAACTGTGATGATGCTTATCATGCTCAAACATTCAAGACAGTGTTAAATTGCCGTCCAGAAGAATACGTAATATGTTAAAGATTAGTCACAATCTTAATTGAAATCTGAATGTACTAAGACAACTTTAGAAAACCCATTTGAACTCAGATTAGTCCAGGTCTCAGTGACGTGAACTAAGTTCAAGCTAAGAATTTGCAATACACTGATTTTATTGTTAAATACAGTAACTTATCCCAAACAAGATGTGTCTGATTTTAAAAGCCTCTTGATTTATTTATAAATAATATACGCCTAAAATTCTAATTATATTTAATTTAAAAAATTACTTATCTCTTATCAATTGTTGATTTTAGTTTCTTATTGTATTTTTAATTATTTTATGTAAGTTTCTTATGTAAGTTTAATTATTTTGATATTTTTGTCGAATTTGTCAACAGGGAAATTTTACGAATATGTAAGAAACGTGGTAATTTAAAAAATCTTTTAAACTGATGAAAGGTTTTAGCATTTTTATTTAGAAGCATATAAATAACATGTAATCAGTCAGTAATACATGTTAATGAGTTACGAGTAATGAGATTATAAAACAAATTGAAGGAAAGTTAAAAGTTTATTTCTCTTCGCATCAATAAATTCAATGATGCTAATATTTCTGCTGAAATTAGGCAACAATTAAAGTTTTCGAGTTCATATTATGGAATCACGGCGCCTGGAAATATTGTTTTCAACTACCATAACATTTTCAGATTTTTATTAATATACAGTAAAAGCTCCTTATTCGCGCTTCCTTAATTCGCGTTTTCACTATTCGCGGATTAAAAAAAAAATACGACCCAATTCCTATATCCGCGGCTAAAAATTTCTTTATTCGTGGATCTAATAAGTACATACATAATAATAAAAGGATTTCAATAGGTATCCAACCCAATATCCTTTGTAAATGCCGTCAATTGGACTAATAAAAAAAGTAAAATAGATCTTATTACAACTTTGCCTGATGTATATTGTTAAATGATATCGCCGAGTACTGAAACCGACTTGGAGGAAATGTTAAATTCACAGCCCATTGAAGAAGAGGCTTCAATAAGCACTGGAAACGTGACATTTAATTTGAAAAATCTTAGTGAAGCTTTAAGAATGGCAAATGAGCTTTGCAATTTCTTTATGAACATTGATCCGTCTATGGAACGAAGTCTTATTTTTAAGAGGCAAAAATGCTAATGCGACTACTGCGTATCAGTCTGGATTGAAGGAGCTTTTAAAAACTTACAAGCAAGAAAAAAATTTCACAATTCTTTAAACCATTGCCTACGCTTTAAGATAATTAATCAAAATGCACAAAAACAATTAAATTGATTTATATATATATATATTGTCACCTAGGAACGTAACCCCTATAATCCCATTTAAATTACCATTCCATATTCACGGTTTCTGTATTCGTGGCATATTTATGGAACATACACCCCGCGAATCGAGAACTTTTACTGTACATATAAAGAAACATGTAAGCAGCTCGTAATACATGTTAATCAGTTATCTGAAATGAGATTATAAAGCAAAATTAAGGAGGGCATAAAAGCTATTGCACTTCACATTAATAAATTTAATTATTCTAATATTTCTGTGGACAACAAAGAAAGTTAATAAATTAATATATTGGAATCATGACAGTTTTAACCATCGGTTGCTTTCAACTATGGCAAGATTTTAAGATTTGTATGGGGTTACTTATAAGTAGTATTTAAACCAGTCGATAATGCATGTCAATCAGTTACCAGTAATGAAATTACTCGGCAAACTGAAAGAAAGCTTAAAATACATTGCACTTTGCATTGATATGCTCACTTTTTTCTGATATTTCTGTCGAAATCGGGTAACAAAGTTCACGAACTGATATATTAGAATCATAGCGATTTTGACCATCGGTTGCTTTCAACTACCTCAAGAGTTTCAGATTCTTAAGGGGATACATGTAAATAACATGTAACCAATCAATATGTGCTAAACAGTTGCCAGTAATGAGATTGTAGGTCAAATAAGAGGAAGACTTAATGTCTACTGAACTTTAGGCTTAATTATTCAAATATATATGTAGAAATTTGGCACAATGAAAGCTCCTGAATTAATATCTCAGAATCATGGAGGTTTTAACTATCAGTTGTTGTCAATTATTGCAAGATTTCCATATTTTATGGGAATGCATGAAAGTAGCATGTAATCAGTCAGTAATACATGTTAATTATCTACAGTAATGAGATCGTTAAGGCAAATTGTAGGAAGGCTTAAAGTTTAATGCACTTAGCACTGATAAGTCTAATTATTCTGATATTTCTGTTGAAATTTGGCAACAAAGAAGATTTACGAATTGATATTTTGGAATCATGGTGATTATAAGTGTCAGCTGTTTTAAACTATCAGAAGTTTTTCCAATTTTGTGCGGATTCATGTAAATAACAGGTAACCAGGCAGTGGTACACGTTAATTAGTTACCAGTAATGAGATTATAAGGCAACTAAAGATGAGTCCTTTTTTCGTTTGTCTGCAAGATCTAAACTACAAAGCTTACATTATTAGAAGCTCGCCAAACTATGGCTTAGTTTGAATTTTATTGCTGATATCTTAAGTCGACATTTCATTATTTTCTGATACCATATAATTATTTGCTAAACATTTATGTAATAATGAAACTTTTCGTGATATTTTCGTTTATTATGTTTGTCATTTTCTCATTCCATCATTGCATAGCCTTTATTAATGACATTATATATTGTTTAATAATTCAATAAACAAAATACATGATAAGATAAAACATTTTACATATTTGTTAACTAAGTAGAATGTTTCTTTAATAAGTTATGAAAAAGACACTATTTCAATTTATTACTTAAAGGTAGACTTTGAAATGAAGAGAAGAGAATACTTAATGCTTTAATTCATTTTATCTACTGTTTTAAGACTGACAAAGTTAGAGATCTAGAATGAAAATAAAATGTGACATAAATGCAAAATGACTTTGCCACATGTGGGAAAACCTTGGCAATACCACGCTCATACCATTAACTCTAGCTTCTGGAGCCAACACAGGAAAGCATTTGCACATTTACAAGTTTATGAAGTGGAAATAAACGCAATTTCTTTTCTCGTGGCAAGAAGCACGTGATAAAGATTTTTATGAATGCCATAGTGTTCGCGAAATTTCCCGTCGAGAGCCGTTACGGTTATCGTGGAGGTATTAGAATAATGCCATTCCAATGTTTAACTCCGGCTGGCAACAGAAGTACATGAAGCGTGAGCATTAAACTGCTTAGATGGAATCTCCAGTTGGCTGTTTACTGCTGGTGTTTCGAGAAAATTGACATTTGGCTCTGAATTGTATCACATTACCTGGAGAGAAAGTATCGCGAAATATTGTTTTCAGTCAGTTTTTTTCTCCTTCATTTTTGACTATCAAGGACAAAATATGCCTTTCAACTTGCACGGGTAACTTTTATTTGTTGTCCAAATGTATGGATGCAAATTTGAGTAATACGAAAGCATAAATATGGATCATTGACAGACTTAAATTCGCAAAGGAACGGCATTATTTGTTATTGAGTTAAGATGTTTTCAAAGAAATATTTTTAAGTATCCATTGACTACCCGAAATGGAATTAAAGTGAGTGAAAAACACGTATTATGGATATTTATTGTGATAAATGAGGCTTTGAAACTGACATTCATAGTTCATTTCCTTTATTATGGTTTCCAATATAGCATCTCGTTTAATATGAAATTATTTATCTGTGCGCATTGGCGTTATTTTCAGGTAATCACGCCTTTAAAATAGTACATTGAAAAAGTCTTAGAAAATTCTTTTTGATGTCTATTGTAAAAAGTTTACAACCTCACAGTGGCAGACTTCGATGAAATATAAAAAATCTGGTATCGTACTTATTGTAGGAGCAACCGAGTATTTTATCTGCTCTGATACAATAGTCATTAGGTGTTTCGTTCATTACCATATTTTCACGGATTATCTTATTTCTTTTCATACAATTCATGAATTGAGTTTCTTAATATATGTTGTTTATTTTCATTATTATATTTAATCAAGTTCACTCTAAAATATTATCTTAATTGCATATCGCTTTTGTTATTTATTTCAATTAAGAAATAATGATATACAGGGGATGGTTATAATTAAATGCCCACTTTGAAATGATCCTGAAAGGGGAAACTACTAGACCAAAAGTTATTAAACTTGGTATTAGTTTAAAGGATTACATGGGAATTTCTTTTCAGCCAAACGAAATAGTTCAACAACAACATAGCAAGCAAAATACGACGTGAAGACAAGGGTTTAAAATGTGTTTAATCGTTTTTGAAACGTGCTACACATGTTTAATATGGCACCCACTTTTTTCTGAATGCAAGCTAAATTGCATTACTGCATTCTCAATAGCAGCTCTTAACATATTGGCAAAATGTCGGTGTATCGCATCTTTCAGTTCCGTCAAATTGTTTATATTAATCCCATAAACAGTGCTTTTGAGTTAACATACATTGAACATGCTTTGAAACAAATTTCAGAAACGATTAAAAGCAGGTGACTGAATGTCTGAATTTACTTAACAGTATTTGAACAGCGCTATTTTACACCTAGTGGTAAATTTTAAAACTTTTTTTGCAGAAAATAAATTTGTATGATATTCTTTAAATTTTTACCATGCTTGATATCATTTGATCCAGTAGTTTTAATTTTAAGACCATTTCAAAGTGTAACTTTTACTATAATCACATTGTATATTGAAAAAGTCTTAGATCTCCTTGGCTAAAGACCGCCGTGTTGGCAAATGGCAGTAGGGGCATGTTAGATATGTTGTGGCTGCAAAGTTCTCGCAGTTCCAATAACAAATTATACCTCTGGGGATACTGAATCAATGATAAGTCGGTCACTGATTTGGATCTAAATTCTGACATGTGGATGGATGAATGAGTGTATGAATGAGTTCGACCGCCCACTAAAAAGGGATGTGTCTTATGTGTTAAAGAAAAGTCGTACTTTCACCTTAATGGTGCTCGTTAACAACGAAAGGCGCACACCTGTGCCTTAATTCGAAAGAGTTCCGCTCATTCTTGCTTGATATGACCAAGTGGCATTAGACCCACCACCACCAAAAGTTTTAGATAATTATTTTTGAAACCTATTGCTAAGCTTTTAAAACTTCGTAGTGGTAAACTTAAACAAATTATAAATAACACGGGTATTGGATTCACTGTAGGAAAAATGAAGCATTTTATATGTCATGATGCAATATCAATTAGGTGTTCTTTCGTTACCATTTTTTCTCGAATTATCAGATTTCTCTTATTTTACATATAATGAATGAACTAATATAATTTATATAATTTCATGTAATTCATACAAGTTTCATATAATTCATGAACTAATATAATTCAAATAATTTTATATAATTCATGACTAATATAGTTCAAATAATTTCATATAATTCATGACTAATATAATTCATATATTTTCATATCATTCATACAATTTAAGTATAATTCTAATATAATTCAAATATTTTTATATAATTCATACAATTTTATATAATCAATGTACAAGGCTCCAAATAGTTTTCCTCGATTATTTTCATCATTAAATTCAATGAAGTTTACTTTAAAATATTCTCTTAAGGATAGATCATTTTTATTACTTATTTTAATTAAGAGGTAATGAGATATGTAAGTAAAAGAAGATCGTTATCATTTCGTGAAACGAAATGCAGAATCAGAGGAATTACTTTTTTCATAAAAATTCTACTATTATAAACTGAAAACTTTAACCAAAATATAAATCAGTTAACCTAACAAATAAAAATAAAAAACATTCTAGACACGATTCAATGCTACTTATGCTTATAAGATATCTTATACTACTTTTTTAATACCCTTTTAATCATTTTCTCTCAATAATCTCAATCTTTCAACATATTTAAGGTTAAATTTAGAATAATTAAAAACAGGCGAAAATTCCGAAATCTCTTTCAAAATGTAAATTATTTCATCACTATTAATGTCTTTAAAGTTCATAACTAATTTAAAGGTAATATGAATAAAATTTATTTAATGATTGTTATTATATTCATGTGAATTATTTGTAGTTAAAAAAAGATAGAGGAAAATGCATTACAATAATGCCATTTGAAAATATTTACTATTTTACAACAAACTGAATATCAAAAGTTGTAAAAAAGTTGAGGTTGTCTCACTTTTTTTGTGTCTGTATTTAAAAGTGAAACTGAATTCTTTACGAAAGAAAACGATCCTTCTGAATTTGAAAATGAGATCAATGAATAAAAAAATCAGTGAAATATGCAGTCTAAGCTTCAGTTAACTATTCTAATAAGATTTACTTCAGAAACTGATAAACAGAATTTTTCCTCTGCATTCCAGCAAAAAGTTATTTTTTATTATATTAAATTTAAAAAATGTTGTTGTTTAAAAGAAGCTTTATATATTCTCGACAAATAAATGCAAAGTTGTCTTGGATTTAAATTTTGTATAGTGGATATATGAATTTTTCTGGAAATTCACGAACTGCTTATCTAGTTGTTAAAGGGAAAAATACTCCTTTCTATGCTCTAATAATATGATTTATTTTATTTATTTGATTATTCATACTAGCTCCCCAATAAGTACATATGCTGTATATGATTGAATGAACCTTATTTTCAAGTAAAGTGAAAAATTAAGGTAAAAAAATGAATAACAAAAACAGCGGTATGAATTAATTTGGCATCATAATAACAAGGAAATATAATTTTGCATACAATGTTATACCTAGTCTCAAAACGTACAACAATTTCTTATGGCATATTTTTTTCTCCTTTTGTATGACATAAAATAGCATATCAACTGGAATAAAAATGCCAATTTATTTATAAAATATTTTAAACAAAAAAACTGTACGTATAAAATTCGAAAAACTCTTTCATAGAACTGCCAATATCAATAATGTACTACAGAATGTGAGATGTATGAAATGATATGAATTGTAAAAAGAATTAACAGAAATATTCTACGAAAACTCTAAGGGCATCACCAGTATGAAATGAGTCAATTTATCCAAATTAATTTTGTTATTCTTTAATAAATTTTTTACAGTAAAACATTCGCTTTTATCTCCATTGCGAATTTCTATAATCTTAATATAGATCACCAAAATATTTAATGTATCTATAATTATATACATATGTATGTATGTACGTATGTATGTTAAATGAATGTCCTAATTTTAAATTTCGCTGACTCAGAATAAAACATTTTTTAAACATATATGTCTTTCTGGCTGGGTGACAGTGGGAATATATCTGTGGATTGGCTGCATTATCTACGAAATGTCACAAGCTAGAAAAATGAAATTAAGCATGCTTACTGTCAAAATCGTAGATTTCAAGACTTTTTGATTGAAGTCAAGTAGTAAAAAGTGCTTCAATATGTGTCAACTGTTCTCTTTCGAACATTCCAACTTTGAAATGAAGGATTTGAAAAAAATCAACTTGATATAAATTACTAAGATTAATTAACTTTATATCAATATTTTATAGCCACAATTATATTGATATCTGCTCACCTTTCAATCTCTCATCATGGTATATATATGGAGAGAGAACGAAAAGGAGTAATGGAACAGGGAGGAAATGCAATAAATTTAACTTGATAACTATGTTTAATTTCATTTTTTAAAAGCATTTGATTTCTAAATTTTAGGGCACTTTAGATTTCACAAAGCCTGTCAATATTCACTTTCTATTTTAAATTCACATGTGAATTTTATTCGTCATGCTTCTATTAAATCTGTCGTGGATGCACTGAAAGTTAATTCATTTCCTTTTCAGTTAAGTAATATTTCAAATTTAAAATAAATTGATTATACCCATTTTTTTTCAAAATTTCATTTGTTTCAATAAGTTTATCACATAGTTTTCTATTGTTACATATTTATATTTCAATTTATTTGAGCGCAGTATTCGTTAAATTTCTCTAGTTACATAAATTTAATTTAATTTGTCACCTTAACATAAAATTGCAAAACTATATCGAACTTTGAACTCAGTATCTCAAACGGAAGTTTGTCAAATGAATACTCAATTCGTTCCAATGAACTGCAAAAGTAAGTGCAGATTGTTCCACTTTTCAGAGAATTCAAAGAAAAAGACGAAAAAAATTTTTGAAGCTTTTTATAGACCTAAACTACAAATGGATAGCAAGCTTCGATTAAAACAGAAAGACAATATCTAGAAAATCGCTATTTTGTTAAAAAGCCGTATTCTTGAGCTTTATATAATGCAGGGTATATATTTTTTAACAAGATTGAAATTTAAAAAATAAACCTTTAAAAAATTTGTTTATAACAAAATAAAATGTTCAATTCTTCTGTATGTAAAGAAAAATGTAAGAAATAAAAGCGAAGTTTTATTTCAAAACAAAACAAAGTATAATTTTAGCAGATAAGATTTAATGGATTTACCAGAACTATTGTTTATCATGTCGTTTTATTGTAACTTCTATAGAGAACGAAAAAGAAAAATTCGACGGTGTTAATATAAATAATTTCCAAAGTTTCTCCAACTCAGCGTTTTTATTTGTTGGAAATATTTTTATAGAACCTTGTAATAAGATTAGTTACTATTTATGGCGAAAAACAAGCAAATAGGATCAGTGAATCGTAACAATAAAATAGTAGGATCAGTCAATAAAATAATAACAAAACAAAATATCACACAAGGGGACTTCAGACAGACATTTTTTTTGTGATTTAATTTTAAAAATAACTTAAAATAACAGTCCCAACAATTTTTAACTGTTGTTTTATCTCTGAGAAACGATTTCTTTTATCAGTTTTTAGAAAATAATTGTAGCTTGTATAGCTGTCAGTTATAATTCCAGAAGTTACAAATATTATGCTTTGAAGATAGTTATTATATAAAAACCTAATACCCAATAGTAACAATTCTTTATGCCCTCCGTTACAATTTCCAAAGTCCATTTAATTCCCAGAGAAAAACCAACTTAATTATCTGATTGAGAAAATTGTTCAACAACCAACTAAAAAGTTGCCCAAACGTTCCATAACATAGCTGATAAATCTATATTTAATTGATTTAATTGAAGAAGTAAAGATAAAAATTGCTATTTCTCGCCAAAACTAACCGAGGCTCATATTTCCAATAAAACCATTACTCTCCACCAAAACTTAGACCTTGGAAAGTGCGTAGGACGCCTACTCCACTACCTGCCTAACATTTTTCTTTCAGCTTTCATGTCCTGGGGTCCTTTTTCTATTTTTGCTCTGGAAGGGTTGGACTTACTTAGATAAATCACTGACGCTCATCTTCTTCTTTTCTTGTTCTTCTACTTCTTTAGTCCAGAAATTTTTCTTCTTTTTTTTCAGATCCTCCGAGTCCTCCAAAGATTGTCGGCTACGAGGAAGGCACTCCAATTAAAGCTGGCGATTTCCAGAGGTTCACTTGTGTCGCCATCGGTGGAAATCCTTTGGCTACTTTGAGGTGGTTTAAAAGGGACAGAGAGGTAAAGTGGTTATCAAATATTCAATAAAATGCTCTTCTCTACACCGGAAGAGTAACTTTAACTTTCTTGTGGTTTTTATTAATCTCTAAAAGATAAATAGTTTTAATTTCATGTTATTTCTTTCAAGCTACAGCAATATATCTAAACACTGATTTTAGCAATCATCTAAGCTTTCTTTTAAGATTGGAGATGATAGTGTTTTGAATAATCGCGTTAATTACTAATTACTTATTATTTTGAGACAGACATGCTAGAACATTCAATGATGAAAAGACAATCAATGTATGTTATCATTAAAAAATTTTAAAAAGCAAATCTTTGACTCAAGAAACAATAACCTGTCTTGATTTGTTATTTAATTATTAATTAAATTAATTTAGATAGGTTAATTATTGCAAATTAAGCTAATTTTAGGTGATAATCGATATATTGCTTTTCAAAATTCATTTTAATTCCTAACTTATTAAATACATCATTGCTACAAAAAATGATACTGTGAAGTGTTAAATTGTGCCTAGGCTCCTGCACTGTTTAGAATTCCCTAATCCAATTTGGTTTTAAAATATATTGTGATACTCACCTATGTGAGAAAAATAATACACACACAAAAACAACGATGAGGAATCACTTATTGATTTATAAAAGGAAAGTTTAATAACTTAAGGGAAATAGCACTTATTTTGGTAGATTTCTGGATTATAATAGAATGCATTAATATAAGTGGAAAATTTAATGATGACTATAAAACTCGTTGTTTTGAAATCTCAAAGTTCAGTTGAAGGACAAAAATAAGGAAGGGAAATAACATTTCTTATGGTAGATTTTTGAATTAGCATAGCAGTCATTCATATAAGAAGTTGAAAATTTTTTGATCATCATAAACATCATTGTTTTACAATTCCAAAGTTTATTTGAAAGGCAATAATAAGAAAACAAAATAATATTTCTTATTCTAAATTTCAGAACTAGTATAACATCTTTTCATTGAAGAAGCTAAAAATGTATTGATTATTTCAAAATTCATTGTTTTTGCAATCTCAAAGTGCAATTTGAAGACTGCAATTTAAGACTTATTGTCATGACTCAAACTAAAAATTTTTACAGCCAATAAAATCAGAATTTATAACGTTTTGAAAAATAATTGATAACTTAAAATAAGATTTGAAACTTAGATTTGCTGTAAGAATTATATTAAAAAGAAAAAACTCATTACACCGAGAGTAAACTGAAAAACAAATTGGATATTTGTCAGCTTGCTATGAGCTATGTGTAGCTCAGATTAAGGAATAGAATGAATCCATACATCATACAAAAATTGTCATATATAAATGGAAATGAATTCCGAAGTGAAAAAAATGCAGTTAAGAAATCTTGATTAAATGCATTTTTATTTATCTACATAAACTCACTCGTTGATACTTTCAAGTTCTGCCGCACCATGCTACCTTTGTTTACATTCAAAACATATTCAAACAATAATCAAACCAAACATTTATGATTTTGCTTAAGTATATTAAATTTGAAAGCAGGTAAAATTGTAAATACTCACTTTAATATTAAGTCCTAATACGAAGTACTACGTTAGTATTTTTTCAAGGTTTATATTGAAATATAAGTAATCATTTATGCAACTAATTGAAGCAGCAAAATTTTAAAGCATTTTGTTATCATTAGCACCGCTATTTTCAATATTTTTTATACCATGGATAGGCAAACTACGGCCAGTTGTTAGAATTTTAATTAGCCAGTTTGAGACTAATTATTAGAAATATATATATATATATATATATATATATATAATATAAAATCTCATTTTCTACTTTCATTAAATATTTTTTAAAAGACTGTTGATATTTTTATTTTCTCCCTTTTTTTCTACAAAATATAAATCGACTTAAATTGCAAGTACAGACAGCTTGCAATCGGTAAAGTGTTAAAAGCTAACTTCTTAGTTAGTTATGGCTGTAGATTGAGGCTAACAAGTGTTATCTCTTTCTCGGGCAGCAGACATATGGGAATCTCATGTAGGCGAAGTAGATCTCACATGTGACAGATAGTGCATTTTAAGTTCTGTGACTTGTCTCATTTCCCGAGGTTCAAATTCAATGCCCTCAGTAAATGAAGAGAAGCGTAGAGTTCTGAAGATGGCTTAAAAAACTGCATTTTGAGTTCAAACTAAAATTTCAAGATTTTAGAGCCATTAAAAAAATTGTATATTTTTACCATGCCTATCAAAATTGTGATTCAGTGAGGTCAGATTTTCAACTTGAATTAACCGAGTTACAATCTAACAGTCATCTAAAGCATTTGTTTCTAAATATACCAAAGTTAGAGTTTTACAAATTATTATCGAAAGCAAGTTTACCAAAATTAATATCTCAAGCCTAGAAAATCAGTGCCATGTTTTCTTCATCTTATATATATGAAAAAGTGTTTTTATCTCTAAACCTTAGAAAGAATTATTTCAGAAGTAGACTGAGATATAAGAGTTTCTTCTTTCCTTAGAATGAGTACATATCACTTCGAATTTAAATGTAAGGTACTTTTAAAATGCAGCTCATGACATATTTAGATTGTAAAACTTGTATATTGTTTTCAAAATTTTAGAAAAATAATTTTGGCCCGCCAAAGTTTTTTTTCACTTTCGTTTCAAAGCGGCAAACATTTTCCCATCCCAGGTTTATACAATGCCTTATATTTTAATTATCATATATCACTACTCTATTTCAGAAAATTATTCAATATCTAATGGAAAAATCATTCTGAAATGGTGAAATTCTGGACACTAATTTATAACTTTGTTATTGTTCTAATTATTAAAAAAATTGCATTCTCTTTTCACTGTATTATCTTATTTCAAGTTGATGAGATTAATTGATACCCTTATTTCTTTTGTCACTATTCACACATCGGCTTACCAAGGCCATAGATTACACTGATTTAGTAATGGATAAAAGACCAGAAATTGGTGTCTCAGCTTTATCCTCCAATCACCTCCAGACATAATCCGTTAAGCCCCCAGGTATATTACATCCATTCTTCCTTTTTTTTACTATTATTTTCTTACCATCCAAGCATCCTTGGGATGGAGGCATCGAAATCCCTGCCAAAATAAAGACATTCCACCTTGTGGGTGTATCTAGCCCTAAAACGCGCCTTTACGTTTGGCTATGTTACATCCCGTGCCACGAAAACCTTCATCGTGACACAATGTTTTACAGCCTTCGAATGTTGTCCCGGTTTTATGACCCAGAAATCTTTTATGACTTTGGAAAGTCTTGTTACGAACATTGGTGGGCATTGTCTTCGATTAAAACCATCTGTTGAGATTTTATTGGGGTCTTTTCCCCATCTATCGACAGAAATTGATGCTTAAATTTTATCATCAGTGATGACGAGGTTCTTTTTTGTATCGTTTATTCAAAATCATGTAGCCTTGTTTTTTTAATTAAAAAAGCTGTAAATGCAAAATGAGAAATTTTCATACTTTGAAACAAGAATAGATAATATAAAAGCTATGAAAAATTTTCAAAAATTTCAGATTCATAAACTTCAGCCATAAGTACTTTTGAAAAATTGTATTTTCATATTTAGTTTTAGCAGAATTTTATATCGTTCAAATCATGAAGATGTATTACATTTTGAAAGAATTTCTAGCTGCTTTATGCTATTTATAACACGTATTTTAATCATTTTAAATTGCCTCTATTTGTAAGCAATCATCAATTATTTATCAATTATCACTTCAGAATAAGTTTCTAATAGGGATTTGTGTGTGAATGGTATATTTTAAACATATATTAAACACATAAAAATGCTTTTTAAATTTTTTCTTACTTCTTTTCTAGTTAAATTCTAAAGAATTCCCAGCAAATAATTTTGAAGCATTTTTTTTCCTTTTTTTTTAATTTAGAATTTTTTGCCGTTATTTTACAAAAACAATCATAAATATAGCCTTACTTGATATCAATCACCTTAAAATTATTTTCAAACAAAAGCTAACAATGCTCAAACTCATAATGTGTAAAATGTTACTGAGTTAGTATTGTAATGAAAATGGAATTCGAATATATTTTGTAATCAGTTGTCCTTCTCTTTTTCGTTCTGCGTGGTTAGCTAATGTGTATTTATTATTTATAAAATAAACCCACTCATAATTTAAGTACATTAAAACATTTTCTTTATTATATAAACGAAAGAAATAGATAAAGCGATTACTGATCGCCAAATTCTCCATTTCTTGTTGAAGAGGAGTCAAAATCTTCATTTCTTACCTGAACGATAACTTGCTTTTCTATCTTAACTTTTAAAGTTAATCTTTAACATTGATCAACATGAGAAATAATAAGAATATAAATCGTATGATAAATAATTTAAAAGTATAAATCATTAATCATATATGAATTAATAAATATTAGTGGCTTAGAATACTGCTGCACGCTTAGATTTAATATCAAATTATATCAAGCATTATTCCAAGTTCGCAAAAAATATTGGTATATTTATTACATTAAAATCTTGTTCTTAATTGCCTAAACTTATTAGAGATGCTTAAAAACTGTTTTATTTCTCAGGTTAAAATCCAAAAATAAAATGTAAATTTTGAAACTCCGATATCTTTCAAATTAAAAATTATTTAGTTAACAACCTCAAAAATGACAATTGTAACGGAAAATAATGACGAGAATATTTGAGTGTTATTTTCTTAGAATATTTTTGAAACTAAAGTAACAAAATGTTGAAAATAACAGAAAAAGATGGGAAAATTTTTTCTTCTTCATCTACTTTGATTTAATGAATGCACATTTTCCTAGTTCATTAAGGCTTCACCTGTGAGTATTATAATTATCGTTCCTAATTTGTTTTCCCAACAATCCTTTCAGACTTTATGAACCGTTGGTGCAGTAAGAACTAAGCATTTATTAGCGATCCAAAATTTATGTGTATCAATTTATTTTGTATTGGAAACTACATATAAAAATCCTGCAGTAGGATAATCTTTCAATGGCAAGCATTTTCCTCAATAGTTTATTAAATCTGTAATAGAATAAAATAATAAGGTCGCTATGTATTTATAATTTATACAATTATGATGGCTTATTTTTCATTTTAAAAATAAAATTGTGAATATAAGACTAAAAATAAATATTTATAGGTTCTTTAAAATAGTTTTTTGATTTGCTGCGTTAGTAAAACTGAGCAAAGTTAAAGTCTTAAATATCTTAAGAGTTTTTACCTCTATTTTAACACTATACTTTAAAAACTCGACTTCATTGAATTTTTTTAATTATTTATCGAGAATAAAGCAATAAATTCTTTCTTTTGTTTTCCTTTCAGAAATATTTCATTAGCGGGTCGTTGACATCATCTTTACACTAGTTTTTTTTACGATAATAAGTTAAAATCGAATAAATGCATTGAAAAATAACAGCGTAAATAAACTTGCGGAAGTAAAAAAAAGAGCAAACTTTGCCTAAAGGAAAATATATCGGTTTTTCTTCCAATGTGTGCATAATTTATGCTTAGCACAAAATCTAATAACTTTTTGAAATATTATGTCTTCTCTTTTTTAACAACTCAATCGACTTCTACTGAAGGTCACTATTTTATTGAATTCTTGTGTTTACTCTTTTGCTTTCAGATTTTATTGCTTTTATTTTTGTTTAAAAGCTTAGGGTTCAGTTTAAAAACCTGGAAAGTAGATAAATATTTGCGAGTTTGACTTATTTCACCATGATAATACTTTTACTCATTGCTCCTGGTTTGGAATAATACTGTATTTAAATGTTATCTGTAGTAAATATGCGCATGAAGAATTTTACTGTCAAAAATTGTGCTTAATTTATTCAATGATGTATTTACTTTGGCACTCTGTTAAACACCCATTCACATTATTAAATTATTAAAGAAAACATTACTGGAATTATTTGTGTTCTGGCCCATATTTAAATAACTGGTATTAAATTAATTCAAAAGCTTCAATCAAATAAAAACGAAAGTTAAAAAAGCAGTCTCTTGGTTTTTAAATATTTTTCAAGATCTTGGATATGTGAGATTTCTTTCATACTTCTTCGCAAGTAATGATTAAATAACGTGTTCGTAATATTTCCATGTGTATGTTAATTTTAAATGAATGCATCTATTACGTTTTCGTTTCATCAGTTCACAAATGCAATAAGTACTGGAAAAATTATTGAACTCCGTCTTGGGGTTTGAATGCTTTAATCTTTTTGTGCTCATTCGATTTCACCTTAATTAGCTGATTACAATCAAAAATGTGTTCAGAACATTCATCGTGTTGCTTCTAAATATAACATTGATATAAATTAATAAATTTTTTTTAAATATTTTCAAGAACATGTTTGATTTCAGTTTTCCAATTTATCTCTTCCCCTACAAATTAAGAAAGGAACACAGCCACATTTAGTTTTAAAAAATCAGATTATATATGTATACAAGTACTTTTAATGCAAGCAGTGGAATTCCCATCTTTTTAATTGAAGCGGAAAGTTAGATTTCTATATCTGACTTGACTTTCTTGTTTTTCTGATTAATTTATCCCCAAAGCGTTTTTTCAGAAATAATTTTACTTAATTAAAAAATTATAAAAAGATAAAACCAGAAAAGGATGATGAAACTAATCAAAAGCGTTTGCTTATAAAGGAAAACATCCTTCTACCTATTATTATAATCGTTCAGCAATATTTTATGATTTGAACATAGTACTATCAAGAACAATATAATATATTATTGGAATAATTATTACCTTATTATTTATTATTTCATAAAACATTATAAGAAATGAAACAATTATTTTGTAAAAATATTTTTAGTAATTTTAGTCAGATATTTTTAGTTGCACTTTGATTCTGAGTTTCAGGTGCGAGCAATCACAAGTATCAGTGGTAGCGGAGTTTTTAGCGAGCTTGTTCTAAGAGCTGATGCAAGTGATAACGGAGCTGTTTACCGATGCGAGGCAACCAACTCAGCCACAGAGAAACCACTTGTAACGAAAATCAAGTTGACAGTGCACTGTAAGTTAATACTAAATTTAAGTATTATTGAGTATAATGTATTGATTTAATTTACTCTGGACTTTCTTTTAAGAGGAGAGTCATTTAAGATTTCATAAATATTCTGGAAAAAAATCGTTAGAAATTATTTAATAATTTTTACAAACGTTGTCCTACAAATTGTTTTATTTGCATTTTTTTATCTCTTGTGAATTTCATCTCATTTCTTTAGGATTTATTTTTAAATTATAATATATTTTTTCAAAAAAAATGCATAAATAGAAGCTATAAAAATGTACAATATTCCTTAGCTATTTAAAATTCTTGAAAATGTTCTTTCCTGTATTTTCTTGCATGCTTCCGCATTATGCGTTTTATATCAAACTTCGCAGATATAAAAAAGTCATTTAATTTTGAACTGTTTCTCATAAATGAGTATTATAGTCAAAAATTTTCATCATTAATTTTTTGTTAGGATTAGGTTTTAAATCGCATTTTTTTAGACTCAGAAATATTTTAAGCAAGGAGTATCTCTGGATCTCAATATTACTCGTTTCGGGTGATTTTAATACTTTCTACTGATTTTCTGTGTATATGAAATAATTGAAATAAATATTCAGCTTTCACAGCATTTGAAATAAAATCGCAGAGTGTTGGGTATAAACCAGTTGGTTTCTATAACTTGTTAATGCAAATAACGTAAAAAAAGCAGTTTTTTTTTTATAAAAAAATATTTACGCCATATTTTTTAGGCTATAAAATCTCGCTAGGTATAAGATTTCTCATTTTTCTCTTCCAATTTTCTCAAAACTGGCACAAACTTTGAATTCGTTATTGCATTTCAATTCTTTTATTAGTCATATGAGTAGATCAGTCTTAAGTTCCTTGTAGCAAAATAATGTTGTTTGAAAGAAGATTAAAAAATAGTTACCAATATTTATTGTTAAATCATGGAATTCAAAGGGTTTCTATAGATTATGCACATGTACTACTGCTGTTATCCAAACCAACATTATTAGTTGCACTCCTTGACAATCATGGGATGGCAAACAATTTATTTTTCTAAAGAAAGTTATAAATTTTCAAAGAGAATAAAGAAAATCACGCTTTTATTCATTTTGCACCTTCTTAGATCAAATAACAAACTTAAAATCAATATTCATCAATATGTTGCGCATAAAATTGAGGTTTAGAGAGTTGTCTATTAAAATTAGCTGAGTTCACATCTTGAGAAATGTACAATGAGTGTGTCACATTCTGGTGTCTATCCTGGGAGTAATTTAAAAGTTTCGCTCTGTATCATGACTGTAATTTTCAAACTTTATATACTTCATTTTATCCGAAAGGCTAATGAAAAATTCACTGTAATATTGTAAACAAAGTATTGCATTGTTTCTGAAAATTAGATGGTGAAAGGAGGGTAAATGTGATTCAAAACCCGAAATGTATAAGAAGCACTCCTCAATCATGTGTAATTTATTCTGGTTTGTTTAATTTCGAATAATCAAATGAAAGTTTTGAATCCCTTGCTAATCAGTTGTTTACGCACTTTCAGTTTTAATTTGTTCGATGCAGCGAACAAGGCACCGGGTGCCAAAACTTTAAAGTAATCAAAAATAAACTATTTGTTGAAAATTTTAGGTGTCTAAACTTCAAGGTTTTCAAAAAAAAACTATTTGCGGAAAATATAATTTAGAAATACTGTCGAAAGTGCAGCTTTAAGCATTTTGATATAAATTTTCTTTCAAAACAAAAATCATTCAAACCTTATATTAAATTCTGATAATTCATATGAGATTATCGTATATTTTTACTAGAGAAATTGTTCGATATAAAATGAAATTGCTAAGAAATTGAACAAGATAACAGCAATATTTTATTTAGCAGAAAAATAAAGAAAGGAATTAAAATCATTTGGGACTATAATAATCATTTATTATTTTCCCTGCATTCGAAAAATTCCGAATTTTTCCATATATTTTCCAAATGTTGAAGAATTATGCCTTTCTTTTGGAGCATTTCAGGAGTATTATGATATCGGTATCAAAGAGTTTCAAACAAACGCCGTGAATGCCCATAGCTCTAAAACGCGAACATTCAAAATTTCCCTTTGCTAATAAAAGAATTTTCTTCGATTGTAAGATGGCTGTAAATAAGTAATATCTTTCGCTCTTAAATATTTGTAGAATTTGATGATACACATCTATCCGATTTTTTTAAGAGTCGAAGATACCTCTATAATGTTCCGTTTCATAGTCTCATTTATGTTTAAAACTACTTTTGAATTTCGCATTCCAGGGCTTCAACGATAAGTTTATCCTGATATTGTACCCTGTGAGAATACCCTTAGATAAGAAATTTATGAAACAACGAGTTCAAAATTTCCAAGAAATACAGCAATGAGGGGAGAAAGAATTGCAGGGTGTTATAAAAGGAGTATTAAAATTATCATTTACTTATCTATATAAATAACGCAAAAATATTGAGTCGCAAGGAGTATTTACTTGGAAGGATAGTCTAAACAGACTGACTGCCTTCCTACATTTTCTTTCATAGTAAAATAGGTTCCATGTTGCTATCATTTATTATTATTATGCCGAGATAATTGTAACTTTCAATGAAAATAATTCAAAAAATCATTTCCATCCACAGAGAATTTTTATTAAAAATAAAATTTTAATAAATATTTGGAATTGATAAAAATTTTAGGGCATTGAAAGACTTTCAGTGAATTTATAAACTTACAAACTACAAATTTTATTTTATGTTTTAAGATAGGTAACACGTTTCAAATCAAACTTGCATTCAATAATATGTTTCTGTTATACACATGCTGATTGTATTATAGCTCCTTTTCTTTATGAAAGAAAACTTTTACTTTCAGTTGCACATTTCTTCCTACTAAATATGCTTACAAAAATTTATTAAAAATTAATGTTGATGGCTAACATTTAATTTAATGCTTTACTAGTTTCAATCTTTTTCCATCGCACTTCATAAAGTTATGAGAAATTTTGTAACTACCATCTTTAAAAAAGTTTCTCATTGTAGATATTGTATGGAAAATCAAAATAATTATAATACTTGAAAGAAAACTGTAATCAAAGCAATCATTAACAATATGATTAAAAACAATATGATATTTTTTTTCACTAATTCAGTTTTTTTTTTAAACTTAGTTGGCTCATGATCTTATAAATTTATTACTTTACGTAATCGTGATATTTTAGATGACTATTATTTGCTTCATATGTGTAGCTAATTTCTGTTTCTTAATAATTATTTCTTTAAATTTTTTAGTTCCGCCCTCTTCAGTCACAATTAAGATAACACCGAGTAGACCAAGAGCTGGAGAACTGGTAATTTGAAATTTCTTTCTTATTACTAAATTACTTGACATAAATGCAGAACTAATTTTCAGACACAGATTTTTCTGCCGATTTATTATAAATGTAAGGGAAGTGGATAGAGTTTCGTAAGCAATTATTAATATTACATAAAATATTGGAAAATCATTTCCATTCAAATTCAATAGACTATTCTCCATAAACATAATTCAAGATTAATTGTGCAAATTAAATATTGCATGAATTATTTTTTAGTATATAGGCTTCAGCTAGATAATAGTAATTTATATTTATCTACTTTCAATAAAATATTCCATAATAACTATGGGTTTATTTTTTACATTATTTAAGTACCTTTTTTACAAAATTATCTGTAAGAGTTTATTATTTTTTTTCAAATTGGAAGCTATTATCCCAAATATATATTTATTATTTAATAACAAGTTAGAACATATATTTTAGTATATTTCTTCCATTTCTTAAATACGATGCGAAACTAACTGCTCTATTATTGCTTTAATTTATATTCATTTGTTTATTTGCTATTTATATAAAGTAACCCACGTTAGTTTCCTGCATATCAGCTGAATGCTTGTAGGTTTGAAAGCTAGCATCTTATTTTAAATTGAACTGATTTAAATTAAATAAATCAAACTTTATTTTATTGCTTTTTCCCACGTAAATCAAAATTTAAATCCAGTTTATTATAAATGGCATTAAATTAAACTGAATATTTTTTCAATCCAGTATTTGAAAACGAAATAAACAAATTAATTTATGAAACCCTGAACACAGTTTAATCATTTTTCGTTGATTAATAGAATATGAATATATTATAAATAAAGTTCATAATGTATTTATTCATCAATAATGTATTGTCGAAAAATAATAAAAGTGCAGTTTTAAAAGCTAAATAAAAGTGCAGTTCTCTCCAAACTGCCCTTTTCAATATATAATGTAAAGAATTTTATCATTTAAAAATTCTACGGTGATTAGTTGTAGATGATATGAATTAACTATTGAAATATTATTTGGTTATCGATTATCACAGTTTCGAGAACATAACATCAGAAAAAATTTCATAGAAAAATAATAGCTTGGATCTGGGTTCAATAATATTCATGAAGTAGGAATGAATAATATTGGATGAAATAAAGTTTAACAAATCTTTATTTTTCTAAAGCTATTAGAAATTGTTTCAACTTTCTATGCCCATTTGATGAACATTGAACATCAATAAACTTTACATGCAATAAATGGGTCTGCATACACAATGTTTTTTTTAGTAAAATCGGGATTAAGATGCCCACGTCGAGAACTTATCATCATGTATAGAATACCTACATACCAACTGAAATAATAAAAAAGAATATTCTTTCCTATCTAATAACAGATTTGAATAAACTTCCTTCCTTTGTGTATACATCAGAAAGGAAAGATTTCGTTAAATTAGAACCGAAATGAAAGATGGACGATTAATTTTATTTAGAAATTCAATAAATATCAACTATTAGTAGAAATTTGTTGTGTCATATTAAAACAGATTTAACTATACGAAGAACTAATTCTCACGTTTTGAATTAAAATTGATGGGATCAAAATGATAAGTGAGAAAAATGGAACAAAAGTCAGTAACAAAAATCTCCGAAATTAAGTTTGTCTCATTAACAGGATTTCATAATTCTGACTGGAAAGAATTCTTAAAAGTAATTGCTTCAGTTATTTGAAGTGCATCATTTTAAAAAAAATATAGTGCATTAAATCTTCGCGGAATATCGATAGTGTATAATATTCAGAATGTCATACAGTATATATGAAGATATCACATTATAATCAGACAATTAATGATAAAAAAAGCTAAGTTAAAATAGTTTTAAAATATGACTATATTTTGTTACAAGTGAAGAAAACTGAGTTTAAATATTATGTTAAGCCACAAAAACAATTTTTAAAACGTTTAATAATTCACCAAATGTTTTGTTAAATCTATATTTCGGAGTTCTTTGAGCTGGTATTTTGGATATATTGCATAAATATGAATAATTTGGAGATAAAATTATTTTAATAGAAAGGGTCATCTACACATTTCCTTCGAGATAAAAAATAATCATCCTTATTATTTACTTTTATAAAGCCTTACTAAAAATTCCGATTTTGCATCGCACTTCGTATTGACATCATCTTTTTATTATATTTACAGGTGAGCATCATGTGCGATTCCGGTAGTAGCAACCCCGAATCTACGTTGCATTGGTGGCGCAATGGTGAGGTCTACAAAGGCTACGATAGCGAAGTGTCAAATGCAATCTACGGCGGGAAATCCACGCACAGCAAAATTGATTTCAATGCCTATGCGAAGGATGACGAAGCAATTTTCACCTGTCAGGCCACCAATAATGTCCTACAGAGAAGTGTTCACGACAGTGTTACACTCAGAGTTTTTTGTAAGTCTTCTTCGAATGGACTTTTTTTTTCCTTTTCGAGTATTGCGTGCAGAGTAATCATAGCTCGATACCGTTGGAATATGCAATCTAAAGCTCTGGATATCTTTTTCAGCACTTTTTATCAAAATGAAATCTCGATCTAAATCTATTGCAGCTGGTATTATTTTTGCTTGAATATTAAAATAATATTTTTCTTTCCGCTTTGAAATATTGAAACACTTTAAAAATTCCCGATAGTATTGTAACAGCCACATTTATTTGATTTATAAATTGTAAACAAAACTAATTAATTAACTATTATTTTACTACAATTAACTATCTATCAATCTCTCTCTCTCTCTCTCTCTCTCTCTCTATATATATATATATATATATATATATATATATATAATATAGAATCTTATTGTCACAAATCATGTTAATTGTAAAGCATTTCTTTAATAATTTATGTATTTGAATTTGTAAGACATTTAGCTATTTAAATGCATAATTCAGAAAAAATGAATTTAAATAGCATTTTTATAGATTCTGGGTCGTTTAGAAATATTGATATCTTGATATTTTGAAATTTTATTCATGTAAACTCATAATAAAATAGAAAGAGCCTCCCTTAAATGTTTAGTAAATTTCAACCAAAAGTAAACGGTTTTTGCTTGCATTATTAAAGAAAAATGAAATAAATGTTTCTGATAGTATATAATGATGTAATCTGAATCTAGGATTTCATTAACAAATTGAAAATACACTATAGTTTATAAAGACTGAGTTTTCTTAGTTTGTAAATTAATTGTAATTTTGATTCCTTAGTTTTAATCAACTATAGTTTGCAAACAACTACAAAAGATTAAGTATAAAACATTAAGAAAAAGAAAGTATTACTATTTAAAACTGATTAACTAGTGAAATACAACAGAAAAATATTTATTATAATTTTAGTCTTTTTGAAAGATAGAAATCTTGATATCATATCTATTAATCATGTAAATTCATTTTAGTATTATAAAAAACTTTGCTGATTTGTTTCAAATATAGCAAGCAAAAAAATTGAAAAGTTTTCTATGTTTCTAAAAGAAAAATTAAATAAACCATTTTCTGAGAAGAAATTTAAAGTGATTCGATATTAATAATTTTATATACAGTATTATATTTTAAAAATTTAATATACAATATGTCCTTTAGATACAGTATTTAAGAAATCTCGAACAGGCAAACAGAAAATATGAAAAATGAGGTATAAAGATTAAAATGTATTATCAAAAGTGAAGACACAATTTTTTTTTAGTGAGCAGAGTTTATTTTTATTCTTAAATTAATAAAATAACAATATTATTTTCTTCTTAATTTCCCAAATTTAATCATCGCTATTGTGCTTCTGAGTATTATAAATAAAGCTTATCAAAATTTTTAAATGTGAGATGAAAAATATAAATATATTTTGAAATTTAACAAATTTATTTTGAATAAATTTTTCTAAGAATCATTTTAAGTAGATGAGGTTTCAAAAATAATACTTGTATCTAGAGCAATCTATAGATTAAGACTTCTGAATTATGTCTGTTTTTATCTTCATTTGATCTCCAAATAAATTACATATTGAATGAAAACATTTTCTTAAGAGTGTAGTTTCTGCCTCGCTGCTTCTTTACTATTTTAACTATTAGTAGTTTGAAAAAATCATCATGACTCAAAGAATTTCATTAAATTTGCCCCATAACCTTAAAAATTCCATTTTCTCTGAGTTGTAATTAAGTGCATTAATTAATTAGTTTTTTCCATATTTGGTATGGTGGCATATGTTTTTAAATAGAAATCGGGGAGAAATTTTATTCATTGAAAAAGAGCTATCCGGTGGTAAATAATTAATTTTCTTGTTTTATCTAGTAAGAATATTAAAGAAAAACAGGAAGATAAATTATGAAAAATCTGATTTCTTGCGAAAATTTATTAAGGAATATTTGGAATTAAAGTAGAAAAATTTAAATTTCTAATTCATATTTATACCTTTACTCTTCTATTAGGGAAAAATCTCTGCAACCGTCACGTAAATTTCTTTGAAACACTTTGATTCTTTTTTTTTTTTTTTCATTCAGAGAAAAGGAAATTTTAATGCAGTTTTCTCTTTCTTCTTGCTGGAGATTCAACTCTCGTAAATAAATTTAATGATAAATTCTTTTTTCTGGTTTGTTTCAAGCTAAGCAACTACTCGTTTTTAATAAGTCTCATGGAGCTAGTAATTAAAGTATTCAAGTCATTATCTTTTGAGGTCAAGTGATGAAATATTTAAGTTTCTTTCAATTATTTTAATCATTGTATTCTATTATCATTTGTTGTTTAAATTTGTTATTATTTAACATGCTGTTGCTTAGGTCTGTGGTTTTTGAAGCCTCAAAATACGTTGTCAACTTATTAGAGATTTAAAGCTTTTGAGGCATAAGTTTTTTGCTTTTTGTGTTTTTAGAAAAGGATTCAGAAGGTTGTCACTTAGCTATTTATCGACAACTAAAGATTCAACTTGATTTCCAAATTATACATTCTCTGAATTTTTATGAATTATCTTAATTAATTTAAACCATTAACCAGTTTAAACCGATTTGAAACAATCACGAAACTATCAGATTACTCATTCGTCGATATTTAGAAAAAAGATGGGGGTTTTTTTCATCTCAAAATTAGTCCAGCTTCAAAACTTCGTTTACCTGCTTAAAAATGGAAGTTAAAAAAAATATGTATATATATATATGAAGAGAGAGTGTGAGAATGACCGACTGATAGAAAATTCTCATGATTTAAACTGGTTAATAACTTAAATTGATTAAAACAAATAAGAATTTTAAAATAATGATATTCTCACATAATAACTTAAAATTTACGATCTTAGACCTCATTTTTTATTACTGCTTGATTTTTTATATACTCATATTTCCGATAAATTTTATTTAATCTACAAAGCCCTTGAATTCCCCAAATTTTTTATTGCGTAATATTTCATGATAAGGAGTGTTAATATTCCTTATAAACGAAGTAAAACTATTAAACTATTTAAACTTAGCTACCCAAATATTCTTTAATAAACAAGTGGATAATAAAGAATACTCATGTGATTAATTAAAGAATTAAAATAAACAAAGGTTCCTGGAATATCTCTTCTTACCATTTTTGAGTATTTAAAATTAAGACTTCAATGCAAAATAAGAAAGCAAACATTTATAATTTCAAAACTCAAAACAGTAGAAGAAAGGTTATAGTTTATTATATTATGAATGGTTTACAAGATTAACGTTTTGAGCAAATACAATTTATTTGGTATTAAATAAAGGTTTCCTAATTTACCAAATAATGAATTTATTGCAATGGGTTTCACCATTTATAGGATTTAGGTTAAAGTAAGAATGCGTTTAATTTGATGAAAAATTAAATTAATTGTATTTGATTTTTGACTAAAAACTGAATTTATTGCAATTCGTCACGGAACAGATTAATTATATGAAAAAAATTAAATTTCGAAGAATTTTTTAATTTTTTTATATTAGAATTTCTAGAATGTTTAAGAAAATCATCCACTTATCTATATTTATATTTTTTAATGAAATCGGTTTATATTACTGGGTTTAAACTATAATTGTAACTAAATAAATGTTTTTATTTATAAATCTATCATATATTATAAGGTGTAGATAGTTAAATGCGAAAGTTCTTTTTATCAAACGTATGTCTAAAGGTAATAATTTTAGAAAATAGATACATTTCATCCTTTTTTATTGTAACTCAGTTTTCTGGTGGAAAATAGTTCTTAAAAACGGTAGAAAATCTATGCAACCCCCCCCACACACATTTTGCCTAAAGCAAGGTTGCTTAACTTTATATTAATAGTTTTTCAATTCCTTTTAAGAAGACAATTAATTAATAAAAATATTCATTAAGACTTGTTTTGACTAGTTTAATTTACAAAATTAATAATCTTAGCATTGCAACGCCTTAATCTTTGTCAAAACAATTGCCTGATGATTATCTTGCAAACTCTAATTCAATTCTAAAGCAAAGTCAGCATCCTGTATCCATTTATTAATTTTGTCAAGTTGTCTGACCAACTCCCACTCTTAGCAAAGCACCATTAGTATTCTAGAATACTAAACAATTGTTCCTATTCATAACCATAAATGAAACATTTGTTAGCTTTTCTCACTTCTCACTACATGCATAATGCAGCCATCGAAATAACTGTTTTCCTCGCCTCCCTGCACCACACCATTAGCATCATCACATTATGTGTACTCGAATCAATCACTCACAACGCATCGTTACGACAAATGAAATAAATGATAAATGAGCATACACGAAAAATGCATTTTCGAATCTTCATTTTTATCTTCATTTTTTTTCTTCACATCATTATTTACTTTTACCTTTTTTCCCAAACATTCCTTCCATACCTTATCTATCTCACACCTAATTCATAATGCATTTGCAAACAAACATATGGACCACAAACCAATCCATCATTCCACAGCCAAGATCTTCGAATCTTCAACTAGAAACCCTAATTTGAATGCAATTTCAATTCTTTTTTACAGACAAACCTGAGTTCTTGGTGGCAAGCCTGGAAAAATTCGACGTGGTCGAGGGAGAGACACTAGTCGTTAATTTGACGGCTCGTGCCAACCCACCCGTTACGTCTTATTCTTGGAGAAAAGGCCTGGTGTCCCCCATTCCATCCTCCCCTTTGAGAGGGGTTGGGGAGGACAAGATCAATCTTCGAGTCACTTCCAGAGGTCCCCTGCTGGAAATCAAAGATTCCCGGAGAGAGGATGCGGGACAATACGAATGTGAAGCAACTAATTCTGAAGGAACAGGCCACACTATCATTGTTGTCAATGTTCTGTGTAAGTGATTTTCTGTGCCACAGAATATTGTAGAAACTTGTTTCGCATGTTTTAAAACTAGACATTGCAAAATTCTGTGTTTCTGGTAACTGTGAGGGTAATTGGCGGGATTTATTTGCAACTGTGTTAAAATATAATCATTTATCTTTTGACCCAAACAACATTTTCTGATGCAGGTAACTCGTCGTTGCTAATAATCTTGCATATATATACAATATGATACTGTATCGTTCTTTAACAAGAGAATATTTACTATTAATAAATATTCACAATTAACTATTTATCGTTCATTTGCTTAAATAACGGCGTAAACAGACAGTTTTACATAACTTTTTCCTTATTATCTAAATAGAAAAATATTACATTGATTTTTTATATAGGAGTGCGTTAATTACTTCTCATAACAGAAAATTTAGAGATTTCTTTTTTAAACTTTGAAATAGGTGAATAATTTAAAAAATCAACTGAAATGACCAAACATCATTTGAATATTAACGTCGAATTTGTCCAGTAGTTCATGTAAAAAAAAGTTTTATTACCTTTTGTTTCAATGAAGTTTTCCAACCACAAATTTCTTAAAATTATGCTACTCGCGTCTCGGCAATTAAGACCTTATTACTTTGTGTCTTCATTAATGTTTTCTGTACTAATGAGAGTCAAGAAGATGATAATTTAGAATCGAATACTTTTATCTACACTGAATTTTATTTATATATTATGCTTAATTCAGTTATAAAAAATGTAACTGTTTCAGAAATTGCTATCCTTTAGAAACAATATATTTGATTTAAAATCTGAAAATGCCTTAACCTCCTAACTATTCACATGGAAAAATAATTGCTCGGTTAATACCTTTTCCACTTATTAATGTTAATTAGTATAATTTTTGCTTCCCATAAAAATATACTATTAAGAAAAGTGTTGAAAAAAGTTATTCAACGGAAACTGTTGAAATTTTTTTACAAAAGCAAATTTTTTTAATACTTAATTAACATTATTTTTTCTGATGTAAGTTACAGGCACAATAGGGTGAGTACCAAATATAACTCTCCCACTTTTTCTTCGAATGAGTTCTTTTCTATATAAATATTTATATTAATTGTCTTTAACAACCAGCTGATACATCATTAATATTTTTCTCTAATGCTAAAAAATTCCGCTCATTATGCTGGGAATAAACTTCCTTAATTTTATATTAAATCCTGCTATTTTAATTGTGTTTGTTAATGCCAAGTCCTAAAAAATCAGTGTGTTATTAAAGACATAAATTGTCTGGTTCACCTATCTCGTAATGTAACCGTTACAGATATTTTCCCACACATTTGTCATTTAAATTGAACATACTTAATAGAATCCTTATACTGTAGTTTTTAAAACTGCAAAAAAATAATAAAGAGACCTGATTTCAAAAATGATTTCATTACAGCTATATTTTCTGTTTATTGTTAAGCGAAAAAAATGTCTTTTGAAAAATTGGAGAATTTTCAAGAAAAATTCTTATAAAATCGGCATCATTAAACATATAATTTTTAAAATATTGAAAATTTAAGTTTCAAGCAATTATATTTTCGGAGTAATTGTGAGAAAACTTCAATCTTTTTAATTAATTAGATTAATTTTACTTTTAATAATTAATTTGATTTTGAATTAATTAATATTCTTATCAAATGCCAAAAAAAAAGCTTCTAGGTGGTTATTTCCTGTCTATGAAGTATATAGGGCCTAATCTGGCATTCTAAATTTGAATCTACAGAGTGCCAAAACATTAACACATATTACAAGTGTATTTACATACATATATGTGTGTGTGTGTATTTGCTACAGCCTATTTTTCAAAAACAATTAATTCTTGAAATAACTTGGAAATAATAGCTTCACTGCTGTAAAAATAACTAAGGTAGTGAATATCAATCTTAAAATTGAAATTTTTTCCATATGCGCATAGATAATGTTCACTACGTGGTGTGCAGCTTTTAAAAACTAAGTGTAAGAAGTAAGAAGTTTTTACATTTCTTACCATATATGCTTTGCTTAAAATGTATAAATTCATGCGTTCTCTGAAATTATAAGGTCTAATACTGGCATATTAGACCGAATAATTGTAATTTAGCTCATTCATTTTTAATTATAAAATATGTGTATTCTTTAATAGATTTTAGCATAATCTACATAAAGAAAAGATCACGTTTTATGTTCTTGTAAAATGAAATTATACTTATATGTGTTATAAGCATTTCCATAATTTCATATAATTTGATAACCTTTTAACTACAAGATATAATAGCAATTCAAAAATAAATGCCAAGACTATGTTATGAGTAAACCAATTTCCATAACTTGTTTTCTACTATTATAAAATTTATTTGTATACATCTTTACTAAGCGCAATACAAATGTCTTATTTTTAATAATAAGATCTAGGTAGAAAATTCCACAAAGACATCATTATCGTTTTATAATTGCTCTACGACCGGAATAAATCCTTCCTCATTCCCAGAGAAATCCATCACAGAACTCCCAGAATAGCTCGGAATACAAATATATCCTCTTTCAGCCTCTCAGTCCATCCCAAAAGAGACCATTGCTCCAAAATTCCTTCGAATTAAGTTACAAGAAAAATCCTTACGCGAGCGGAAATTCTATCTCTAATGGTGGAAAATTCTGAAAGGGATGGCAGGGGTGGAGGAAGTAGAAAGGGATTAAAACGAATAATAAAAATGCATAAATGGTGTTGTTCCAGAAATCTCAACACATTCTTCAAAGCATTTCGACATTGGGCCGAAAATTCCGGATTTTCATCTTTTTCCGATGCATTAAATCTTGCTTGCGGAGGTTCTCCCTCGAGGATAATGAGGTCCCAGGAAAAGTGATTTTTATCCTGTATCCTTCTTTTTGGAAAGCGCAATGCAATAATTTGGGTGATGAATGCCCAGCTAATGGTTCGCTGGACGGGGTATTTTATTCGGGTGATTCTTTCACGTTCGTTCGGATTCGTACAATGGGGTGGTATGATTGGGTGCAGAACTTGTATTGTGAGCCGCGCTGCCGCTGTGAAAGCAGTAGATGCAATTCTCTGAGAGAAGTTCCAAATGTTCCCCGTGCTGGAATGGAATTGGGATTTATTAAGCAGCTAATTGGGTGCATTTAGTTTCGTAACAAGTTAGTTTTCTTTGGCATTGGATCGGGGAAATTTGTGTCAGTAAAAATGAATATTTCATTTGTATTCATTCGTAAAACACTTTATTGAGTTTCTTCGCATATTTGGTTTGATATACATTCAGTGACGGTCGAAACTTTTGTATTTCTTGTTTATTCATGATAAATTATATCTATTCAAGAGATAAATAATAAAAAAACTAAAGATGAGAAAATACTTTTCATCCTGTTTATATATGTCATGTTCCGATTCTAATTTTTCCCAATTTGATACTAAATGTAGAAAAATAGGCATTTAAATTTATGTAAGGGAATATGTCGTTGAATTTCTATGTTTATTTTCTATGAATTAATTTTTTTTCTAGTAATTTTATAAGACACAACTTCTTATTTATTTTATATATCAGTAAAAAAAATAATAATGGACATTTATTTTTAAATTATTCATTTTATCTTAATTCTTATATTTAGCCTCTTGATTGCACTTAGGAATTTCTACCCTAATCAATAATAATCAATTTCAATTAATTAGTACCGCAGAACTTTGGAAAAACGGACATTTTTCGTCTCACTTTTGATACATATTTGTAAAGATTTTTTGGAGTTCTCACTCAACAGTTTAGTAATATTGTTTAGTGATGAGACAAATATGGAGTTTCTAAATTAATATTGGAAAATTCCAGTGACATAATTTTAGTGAAGATAACACCAATTTGTTAGAAATTAATCTGTAAGTTTTTTTATGTATATATTAGCCTTTTATACATCCTAGATTGATGTTTTATGTAAAATATTTATATGAATTGTTTGCTGAGGACAATATAAAGGTATTATCAAAAGTTACTATAAAAACTAAATTCTAATTATTGCAAAAATATTAAATAATTTAAATTAATTTTAAAAACTAATTAAAAATTTTAAAAAATACTCATTTTAATAAATACCAGTTTTACATTTTTATACTACAAACTATATTAAGATTGTTTTTATTGCGCTAAGTCAAATAGCATACTTTGTACAATGCCAACACACGTTCAAGACACAAGTATTCTCCATTAAGCTTTTATAGTTGGTCAAATTTCTAAGGCAGTATTTAAGGCAGTATTTATTTATTAATTTGGTTTTTAAAGTTATTTTACAAAATCCTCATATATCGAGAATTTAATTTAGATATTTTTTCTTCTTTCAATTCATTAATCCCCTGTTTATATTATAATATATACTGTTCATAATTACAGATCCAGCTGCCGTTACAACAGTCACCAGAAGTGCAGCCCTAGGTGAAGGTGAAAATGCAACGTTTGAGTGTGCAGCAATTGGGAATCCTATGCGTAGTGACGTCATCAACTGGAGGCGAGAAGGTTTCGACCTGGTGCACAAGACCCAGATAAAGCTGGAGTGGGGCCGAGCCTATCTCACAGTTATTAACGTAACAAGACAAGATACGGGCGTTTTTGAATGCGTTGCTTATAATGGTATTGGATCCGAAGCTGTGGCCAAAGCTCAACTAATTGTTAAGTGTGAGTTGTGAGTGCACATTTTAAAGCGAAGTTTAAATATATTCATATATAAATGCTTGAATAAGCGTTATCACATGCAGGTAATAGGTTCCAAAATTCACCGCTAGATGTGAAATGATGCTGTATCAATATTGTTCAGCAAAACAGGACATGAATATGATTAAAATATGTTTACTCGTTCTTGAAATTTGTTATAAAGCATGTTCAGTATGTGTTATATTAAAAGCATGATGATTTATGGAGATAATCTAAACAATTTGGTGGAAATGAAAGATATGATTCACCGATATGTGCGTAACTTTCTTCTTTATCTGCTAAGGGCTACTGTTGAGAATGCAGTAATGCGATTTAATATGCTTTCAGAAAAGGGCGGAAACCACATTGAGCATGCTTTTTAACATGTTTCAGAAATGATTAAAACATTGAAATCGATATCTCAGTGCCCTTTTTTGCTTAATAATATTGCATACAGCACCATTTCATCCTTAGTGGTAGGTGTTTGAATTTTTTTTCAGAAATGAAATTCACATGACCACCGTTAAACTATTACCAAATTTTATTACGTTTGGACCAGTAGTTTTCCCTCTTATGATCATTTCAAAATGGACCTTTTATGACCACCCTCATTATTTGATAGCTAATTTCATTCAAATAGTTTTTTTTAATTGGTTTCATTTTTCATGAATTCACTGATAAAAAGTTATGTTGTTAAATGAAATATTTTAAAATATAAGTTTTTATTTTTTATTTTGGTTACATAATTTTAACTACATATTGTAGTTAGAATTACTTAAGATATTTTTTTCGATTTTTGATTGCAGAGTGGCATTTTATCTCCTTTATAATTTATAAATGGATGTGCCCAAAAATTTAAAAACATGTCTATAGATATAAAATCAACTACATTTATAATGCAGAATTATCATTTTTTTTACGAATTGTTGGTTTCTGAGTTTTTTAAATGTAAATTTCGTACCTCTACACATTTATATATAGTAAGATCTATATCTATTACATACAAAAGATAAATTTTTAATTAACAATGAACATAATAGAATAATATCGTAGACTATTTGAATCTTCTAGAAACACATATTTTTTCCTCTTTTAAGTGTTTTCTGTCGAATGTTTTCTATCCGTATATTTATATATTTCTTAGACAGAAATATTTCTATATTTCATATTTTCTTTTACATACTTACAGATGAAAAAAGGAGTACAATGCTTTTAGTGATTATACATCTAAAACCAGAAATATTCGCACTTTCAAAAAATTAATTTTTCCAATTAATTTAATAAAATACATTTTACTGATTGCAGAAATGTATAATTCCTATGAGTTTGATTAATCAAAAATTTATAAATTATCTTTTAACAATTAAATTAACAGAGAAAGAATTATAGAATATTTGGCAATTTTTCCACGATTCTTTTCACTAATTTTGTTGCATTTTATACAAAATATCCAGAAATAACACGATAGATGAGAAGAAAAATAAGTTAAGATGGAAATAGTTTACATATCAGAATGCAGAAGCACTTAAGCTATTAGATAATTGTATATCTACTCGAAGACAAGCAAAGAGAAGACAATGCGTTAGTATAAAGATAAAATTCGAGTTTCGGTAGTTATCTTTATTCCAAATTTGTATACAGGCATTAGGTTTGGTAAAATAAGAAAATAAATGCTTGCTTGGACGTAATCTTTATAATTCAAAAACATGAAGAAAATAACTGATGGATTTTTGTTAATATATTTAACATTGTAATTATTAGCTCGTAAAAAATGTGGTTCAAATCCCAATTTATGAACTATCTGTTTTAGTGTAATTAATAATTTAGTAGTAAATGATGTAAAATGAATCTTGTAAAACTAATATAATTAATCTAGCATTGCAGTATCTGAAATTGTAGATTTATATCCAATTTTATACGAAATAAGTAAACTCAATAATGACATATGCTTCCTGAATGGAATTTATCACAAAGTTATCAAAATAAAATGGGAAAACACAAAGCCAAAAATAAAGGAAATTTGATATAGGGACATGTTATTGAAACGTTATACATTTATAAAAATCTACATGTCCGAAATTAATGAGTCTATAGGAATCTAACTAAAATACTTATTCGATTTTCATTATTATATTAGAAAGATAGACCATATTGTATTGGCATTGTGAGTATATAAGTCTTAACACTACCCTTGATTATTTCATATTTTCTACTATAAGTTATCTATAAAATTTTAAACTATTTTTTAATTTCCTAATCAGTAACCCTAAATTATCATTAATATTTATAAATTAACTAAGAACTGAAGACTTCTATACCTCAAATATATAACCTTTGAAATATTATAAATTTGATATTTTGTATATGAACTTTTTATGGATGCTAAAGAGCTAATTAAGTATATAGTATATCATAGAATTATTGATCAAGTGTTATTAATTATAACAATAAATTTAGATTATTTAGAAGTATTTTTTTAATCAGTTAAAGAATATTACAGTTGATTAATTTCAATTGATATAATTTGTTGATTAATCGTTTATGTTACAAATATCAATTGGTTAATTAATAGTATTTGGCCCATGTTTTTAATTACTATAAAACATTTTCAGTTTGAATTTGACAACGTATTTAAATTCTGATTACTTAAGTGCTCATAATTTAAATTAGGACTCCTTATGTTATTATGTACAAAAAAAATCAATGCATTCTCCGAAGTTTCCATAAAAACATTTAACGATTAAACTATTTATTTACCACACAACATCTAGCAAATCATAGAAACATCCTATAAAATAAATACTTGTCACTGTTACTCTCTTTAATTTATAAATAGATAATCAAGAAAATCCTTTTAACATATGCATGTGAAAGGAAGAACTTGTATTCGCATTTCAGTTTCTAATTACTTAAATTTAAATATGGAAATCTACCGAAACGCTTTTACATTGATTAAAATTTTCTTTTAATACCAAACACTTTATATTTATTATTTTTCACTATTTTTTAAATGCTTGTACCTTTTTTTTTCAGCAAGGCTCTTTGCTTACAAAATGTATTTTGTAATTACTTAAGTAGTAGATAAATTTAAATTTTTTAGCAAACCAGTAATTTTTCTTAAATATCTTCTCATTTATCTCAGCAACTATATTGTGGTATTGTTTTTATTAATATTTAAGTCCTAAAAGGCTTTATCTTTAAACAAACTTATATCTAAACTGCACTAATATCGTTGCGATAAGAGAGGGATAATGTATATAATAAGCGCAATGAATTTATATGCAATTTTAGAGTCATTTACTTACTAAGGATAATTTTAATTTTTTTATAAAATGCTTTCTCATTTATCACCGCAATTGTATAGAAATACAATTGCTGATTCTATCTTTCAGCACTAGAGTCATAATTATCCTTCAACTGCATATGTCTTTTAGAATAAACTCGATCAATAAATGTTGAGATAAGAGAGATAAAATGTGTAAAGTATAAAGTGTAAGGAAGTTATATGCAATATCAGAGTTATTTACTTATTAAAAATAATTTCAAATTTTTATTAAATGCCTTCTTATTCATCTCAGCAACAATACTCTAATATTGCCGATACTATCTTTCAACATTTGAGTAATAATTATCCTTCAACTGAAACTTATATATTTTAGTCCAAAATAAAATAATAAATATAGTTGCTATAAGAGAGGGAAAATGTTTAAAGCAGACAGAGTAATAAAGTTATATGTGATATCAGAGTAATTTTCTTATTAAAAGTAATTTCACTTTTTTATTAAATGCCTTCTCATTTATCTCAGCAACTACATATTGTTATTGTAGATACTAACTTTCAACATCTGAAACTTATCTGTTAGTCTAAGCACAAATTATATTGCTGCGATAAGAAAGGGGAGAAGTTTAAAGTAGAAAGTTTTTTGAAGTTATATGCGATGTCAGAGTCATTTACTTATTAAAAGTAATTTTAAATTTTATTAAACGCTTTCTGATTCATCTCGGCAATTATAAAACGTCATTTGATACCATTTTTCAAATTTTGAATCATAATTATCTTGTAACTAAAGCTTAAGTCTTTTAGTATAAACTCGAATAATAATATTGTTGCGATAAGAGAAGGAAAATGTATAAAGTAGAAAGTATAATGAAGGTATATATGATATTAGAGTAAGTTACTAAGTAAAAATAATTTCACTTTTTGTTTGTTAAACGCTTTCTTATTTATTTCCGCAACTTTATAGTAATATTGATGATGCCATCTTTCATCATTTGAGTCCTTATATCATACAACTCAAAGTTATATCTTTTAGTATAAGCTCCAACAATAAGTATTGTTGAGATAAAAGGGAAAATGTTTAAAGTAGAAAATGTAAGGAAGTTATTTGTGATATCAGAGCTATTTACTTATTAAAAGTAATTTTTATTTTCATTAAATGCTTTCTCATTTTTCTTAGTAACTATAGAGTAATATCGTTCATACTATCTAATAACACTTGAGTCATAATTCTCCTTCAACTAAAACTTATCTCATTTAGTATAAACTCAAAAAATAAAAATTATTGCGTTAAAAGAGTGAAAATGTTTAAAGTAGAAAGCGTAAGCTAGTTATATTGAATATCAGCTTTATTTACTTATTAAAAGTAATTTCAAATCTTATTAAATGCTTTCTCATTTATCCCAGTTATCGTATAGCAATATTGTTGATATGAACTTTTAACATTTAAGTCCTAATTATTCTGAGACTGAAACTTATCTTTTAGTCTAGACGCAAATAATAACGTTGCGAAAAGAGAAAAAAGAAGTTAAAATAGAAAATGCAATGAAGTTGAAGGTGATATCGAAGTCATTTAATTATTAAAAGTAATTTCAATTTTATTCATTATAAATTTAATCTTACAATCATAATAAAGCACCACAAATAAATGAGTGTAAATAGAATTTTTATCTAAATGCACGCGGATATACATTGTGCATCCACATGCATGACAGAGCACAATTTTGATATTATAGTGAACAGAAGCGATAGTTATTATCACACTTCCCACGCATTACTGAAATTCCCCGTCTAATAGAATTGTATGGAAGCTTTATCCAACCATCTCAAATTACTGAACACCTTTCTGAACTTGACTCTAAGGCATTATGGTGGAACGCCGAAAGAAACCAGGCTCTGAAAAGTAATTCCAGAAAATTATCAGCTGCAAATTGGACTGTCCCTATTCTATTTTGTGTCATCAAGATTATATCGGATTTATTACTGCTGTTTATACCGACGAATATGAGATTTGTATCAGGATAAATAATAAAGCATTATTTAAAGCTTTTTGCAAAGATATGTGACATGAAATAGTTGAAAAAATTAAGTTAATTTAAATTATACTTTTGTTAAAGTTTGATTTGATGTTTTTGGACGAGTGCTCCCATTTGGATTTATGTCAGCTACATAAATGAGTCAATCATAATAAAAGAAAAGTATGATAGAACGCACAAGCATGCATGATTATGGGTCTACGCCCGCATATTTAAACACCGAGGTAATATCTTAGGAAAGGCAAGGAAAACTGACTTACTTTTTAGGTATCAGGATAAGTTTCTTAAATGAAAGTGGGTTTTTTAAAAGAAATTTTGGATTATTTTTTTTTCTTTTGGAAGAAATCTCAATAAGCCAGCCAACTATTCTGACAGTTCGCTGTTTTTTATAAAGCTAGTTAAAAACACAGTCAACTTAATGCTGAACTATTTTATCTAAATATAATGCTGTTTTATATTTTCAACATTTATATATATTTTTTTCAATATACGAAATATAAATTCAATATTTGATAAAAACTTTATTACGCATAATAATAAAAAATACTATTTACTTTTGCATTTAACTACAATTACAATAACATTTTATAAAGTTATAAATTTTCAATCAAGTAGGGCTTGATTTTGCATTGCATTCAAATTCCAAACTATGTATATGTATAAATTCGATTTGTGATGTTAGATTATGCATTTCATAAATGAAAGAAAAAAGTAATTTAATTTCTTATACTATCCAGGGAAAATTCTTAATTATTACCTACAAATCTAATGGCATTTCATATCTTCATGAAATATTCTTCAAGTTTATAATCCTTATAAAATATCTATTAAGAGAGTTTCTTTCCTAATTAAAAAATGAGTTACGATAATCAATAATTAAATTTTTGCCTTAACAGTAATTTCCGTTCAAGTATTATTCACACTTTTTAAGATTATTACTAAATGTTCTTGAGTAATTATTAATTTAATTAAGATCTTTTAGCTGGTATTTCACCAATCCAAAGCTATTTTAAATTAAACAGGAGATGTTTAAGTTTCTCTCATGCAACAGTTATTGCAACTAAATAGACATAATGCAATTTTGATTGCAGAAGTTGAAAGCATATTTTTATCGATAGATAAAAATAGTGTTAGTGTACAAGTTAAAATAAATTGAAAATATTTTTTTTTGCATTTTCTACCTGTACAATGAGTGCATTATGTAACTCTCCTCTTAACTACAATTTTAATGAATATGACGGATTGAGAGTTGCTCAACAAACTCTCACCAGAAAAAAACAAAACAATAACTTTTCCAAACTGGTGTTTATTGAATCTTTCTTAACGTACTTTTAAAACCAACTATAGCTTCAAAAAAACATCAATAAATCAACAGTAAATAAATTGAAAAGATATTGTAACAGATAAAGGATTTTATCTTTCAAAATTTAAAAAAAATGAAAATCAGAATTTATTTTAGATACACCCCAAAATGAAAATCTTTGTGGAATACTTACAGTCCTTTTTATTTATTTTTTAGAAAAATATTGGAAGATCGTTTAATATCTATATTTTCACAATGGGAATCTTTTTTCTATAAAAAACTCAAAATATGTAATAAGTGGTTTTAGTTTTAATGTGAACTTTGCTATGAAATTTCTCGATTCCTTATTTTAAGAAAGGAATATTTTTACCCTATAATATCCTACTACCATAGTCATGTTGATGATATTTATTTAAATACGAAATTTATTTTTCAAGAAAATAAATGAGCTAAAATAATTAGATTAAATAGTTAAACATTAAGTAATATTTCTATTTAATGATTCTTTTGATTCATTATTACGAATTTAATGATTCATTATCACGGAATGTAATTTCCTTAATTTATAACCTTTAATCTAGACGCATATAATGTGTTTTGAGATTTAAAAAAGAATAAAGCATAGCTATTCAATCGAAAACAATTTTTCGAATCGATTTTTTCGAATTTCAAATTTTTCGAACCGAATCGATTTTTTATTAAAAGTAATGATGATTTAATCACTAATAAAAACTTTTATAAAAATATTGCATAAATTTAAACATTGCTTTCCACGTATCTGTATGAAAGTTATTAATATAGTAATAGCAACACAATACATAAAATTGATCATATATACGAACGAGTAATGTTTATATCTTATGTAGGAAAGAGTAATTTGAATGACCATACTATCTATGTAATATTAGATTTATCAATTTAATAGAACCGAAATTGAACCTCCTCCTATGCATGATCCTTCTTGATGTATTCATCTTTTGCTGACAGCCTAGAGGAATTAGTTACTGTTTAGTAATTCATGAAATTGTAGGATTAAATTGAAAGGCTTCTGTTCCTTTTGAAATCATTGAAATTATTCCAGGCTTATCCCTCTTACACATCGCTGGTAATATGCTATCTGAATTCACTGTAAACATTAAAGATGCCCTTTGCGTTTAGCGATGAGGAAATGGGACTTGATATACTTTCCTACAAATGACATAAGGTTACCTTTCAATAAAATTTTTATATATAAGATAATATATTTAGATATATATTTTTATTTAAGATAATATAATCTAACAAATTAATTTGATATTTGAAGTTGACTTTGTTGTCTTAGTTTTGAGATAGTAGACATACTTCTTACGAAATTATTTCTTTATGATAAATGTAAAATTTTTTTATTATGACACAAAATTTAATACAATTTAACGAAAAGATTAAGTATTAAAATATCTTAGGTAGAAAAATTATCGTGACCAATTTTGTGAAAAATGAATTTCATTAAAAATTGCACAATATTAATGGTTTTAAATACTCGATTTGTTTCAAAATTACGTAAATGCACGACAAAGATTACATGCATAATATTTTCCTCTTATGTATTTTTTATATTCTTATCATATAATTTTCAGTCTGTACTTTAATATAAATATTTCCTTATTCAATATTTTCATCCGTAATTGGAGACATGAATTTCGACATTTAGCCAGAAACAAAGAGTCAAAATGGTACCATTTTTTTTTCTTTTTCTTTTGTAAACAGCATTGAAATTTGTTTTGGAGACACAATAAATTCTGGAAATCATTCAGTTATTGAAAATATCGAAAAAAAACATTAAACATGTGAAATATTATAATATTGAATGTTGGGAAGATGTTATGAAAAAAAACCCTAAATGGTTAGATATTCCGGCTATATATTATGGACTTAGCCTAATGTTAGTAACTTATAGAATTTAACAAACAAAAATGAAGAATAAAATATTTTTAAATACTTTTTTTAAAATATTTCTTTACTATTTTTACAATATTGAAATTAAAAGCAGTTTCGGAGGCATGGAGTCAATGATTCCATGAATAAAAGCAAAAACTATAAAAACTAAATTAACTATAAAACTATAATAGCTTGATTATTCGCAAGTGTTCATACTTAGACTTTTACCAAAGTACTGCTGAAATTACAACTTGAAAGTACTGAGAAAATTATTGTATTCAAGTACGAAATAATCAAAGTGGTAATCAGAGCTATTGAACTACGCGGCGTAATTTTTCCTTCCGTCACCAATTACTAAACAGCATGAGATTTTACTATTTCGATGTTATAATCGTTAAGATACTTTTACTTAAAATAATTTTTGTGTGATGAAATGATCGAAAAGTTTCTTCGTTCTGCTTTCTTTTATTTTAAATCTTCCTTTAAATTTTTTTTTATATCATTAAAAAAATTACATTGATAACTAATTCAATTTTTAAAGAATAGTGTTCTTTACATACTTTTTTTTATTTTCATTTTTCACTTTAAATTTCAACATATTCTTTGAAATATTTTTTTCTATTATTTTCCACTCAACAATTCGTACTCTCTAGTATATAAGATTGCAAAGTAAATAGAGAAAAAAATATTGAAACCCCATTAACTTGTTTAATTACGATGAGATATCTTTTGCATAAAACACATATGAAAATATGAAAAATTGTGAAAATTATTTTCAACACCAGCCATAATTTTTTGGTTAATGATCGATTTTCTTTATCGAATTTCACAAAAAAGTTGTTCCTCTCACGAATTTCGCAGCAAAGGTCCACCCAAAACTATTTCGAAGGGCATGATACAGCACCACATCTCAACATGACCAAACTAGATAATAATGCTAAGTGAAGCGATAGGTACTAACATGCTGCCAACGCATTTATTAAAATTACCCATCTAATGTAACTCAAATGTAGAGGAATTTCAATGTCCGCCTCATATTACTCAGCACCTTCTCAATGTATTCATCCCCCACCGAATGCCGAAAGGAATCAACCCCTAATTAGTAATTCTAGGAAATTGTAAGATGAAATTGGAGTGTCCCTATTCCCCTTTCATGTCATCAAAATCGTGTCAGGTTTATTCCTGCTGTGTATCTTTAGTAATATGCTGTCTGGAATTGGCGGTAAACTTTAAAGCCTCGGTTAACGTGTTGCCAGATAGAATGGGACGTGAATTAGTTGTCCGGAAAATTAAGGTTATGGCTTAATCAAATGGTCCTTCAGGTTAACATAAATTTATTTCTTAGTTAAATTTCTGTTTTTGATGTAATTTTATTTCAGGAAGTATAGAAATTATTATTCCTTAAACACTATGTATTGTTATTTAATTGTTTTTATTTGTGTTTTCTGAAGTATAAACATATGAATTAAAAATACATTTGTTAAAAAATGTATACATTTAATGATATTTCAAAATGTAATTTAAACTTAATTAATTTCTGAATTCTTAGCTCATTTTAGCCCATGTTAATTTAATTCTAGAATATTCTTTTATTTCTTGTTCTTATTCCACTTTTTCTGTTTAATTTATTCAACAGAAGCTTTATAAAAGTGTTGAATCGGCTAAAGACCGACATTTTCCCACACTCCGTGTGAAGGGACAAAATACAGTTGAAAAAAAATAAGTCAGCGGTATACCGCAAAAGTTTTTTCAAAGATCCCTATGTTTCCCTTGCTTGTTTCGTGCACGTGTAGAGAGTATCCCTATCTAAATGGCATTGTCTAAGTACTGTGAAAAAATATTTTCCCTATCAGTATCTCATATTATATACGACCAGGGATAATATGTTCTTCAACTGTTTCTCTTTTCGTTCTGTATAGTATGTGTGCTCGTTGCTACTGCTTGTCATAATGCGTGCCTTCCTCGGGATGGGATAAAACGAAGTTAAAAAGTTTTTTCTCTGTCTCCTGTTTCAAAATATTATTATTTACATACATTCGAAATATTATACTGACAAGATTCCAGATTTTTCAAGCTACCAGAATTATTTCAAATGCAGAGCTAAACATTCAAAGAAATAAAAAAAACGTTTTAAACCATTTTGAAAGAAAGCTAATCATATTATTGCAAAAATTTTGAAGATGAACTTTATAAATTCGATTTGATAGAGTTTTAAAGTTAATAATTGTCCATTTACATGTCTTAATATTACTAAAGTTTTAGCTAAATTCGCCTTTTTACGATTAAATTAGCAATTAAACTACTTTTAATTTCCATGTTAGAAATAACATTATACTTTCATGAAAATGATGTAACAGTGGATTTAACTTTGTCTTTCATTTATATTGTTCAATAAAAGATTATTAAGTAATAATATTCTAGAATATATAAACTCCTTATAAATATTTTGGTAAAAATTTGTGAATATCTAGTTTGAATATGAATTTTGTTTTCAAAAATAATAAAAACTTATGCATGGGACATTTTTAAAGTGTTATATTAATTGCATACTAAAAAAATCATCAAGGTTATTTTTTAACTACTCTTTCTATCTTAAATATAATTATTAAATATTAATATATTTAAATATTGCGAAAAAAATTCTTCTTCACAACATACTGCTTAAACAAGACACTTTGAAAAAATGTTTTGAGGTATGAAACCCGATCTGAACTCTAAATTCTTTTTTTCACACAGATGAGAAAAAATTTACATAGTATTTATACAGAAGAATATTTTTAATAAAGAAAAAACGATTATGCTTTTCTTTCGCAGTATCTACATCTTTACTAAGATATTATACCTTCATAATTGCTAATATTTTTTTAATTTATTATTAATGATTTATTTGATTTTCAGCGAAGCATTTTTATATTCGGAACTATACTTTATATTTAAAATGAGGAATAATTCCACTTTTTTATTATTACTTATAAATATTAAAGTATTGGTTTACATCAGAACACGCTTCGCAATTAATTTACTTTGTTTTAATTTGCTAATTAAACTTTCGTTAAAAAAGTATTATTTAACAAGTACTTATTTCTTTAAGGTTACATTAAAAATTACTTTAATCATATTAAAGAATCATGTCATAGGATTGATTTGTATTAATTCTCAGTTGTTTGGCCATATACATGTTAGTAATGAAAATTCGTTTTTCATTTTGTTCTAAAAATTGCAGATGGGTTGTTCTAAAAATTGCAGATTACTAGCCTGACATTATTTTGAAATGATCTACAACATGAATTTTTGAAAGGAATGAATCTATAAATACAATGTATATTCAAACAATACAGATGAAAATTAAAAGTGATCAAAATTCGGCATTTCTTAGTAGCATGAAAAAATAAAAAATAAATTAATTGGATCTTGAAACGCATGGGAAAATCAAAATTATGCAGGATTCAGAAGTGAAAGGGTTTTTTACTTGAATTTAAGTGATAAAAAAAAAAGAATTAAGAATTAATCTGAATGTAAGAAAAAACAATTTTTGTTCTAAAATTAATCTTTGGAACAGTAATTCACTGAAAAAAAATTGCTTTAAATGAAGTTCGCAAAAATATTTTTTAGAGTCACTTTTTCTCTTTTATAACTATCAGACTTAAATACTTCAACAAACTAAAACTCTCATGGGAATTTATATTCCATGAGAGTTTTAGTTGAGTCTCAATATTTCGAGAAAACAAGTTTACATTTTTATCTGTCTAAGTAAATTTAAAATAAAATCAAGATGTCCCTTATTTTCCCGGTATAAAAACATAAAATAATTGATTTAATATTCACATTTAAAATTTTTGTCTTTTCTTTTAAGAATATTTTTAAAAAATTAATTCGATAGTAACATTTCAAAACAAAATGAAAATTTCTTATTATTTTCATTATTAGAAGGTGCTTAATTATAGTATTTAATAATAATAGTTGTAAGCTAATAAGTTTCTAAAATCATCGGAATATATGGTAAATAATGAAATTTTAAAAGAATTTATTAATGTCTTAAAAAGTCTAAACCAATTGAATGAAAATCAAACAAAAAACAAAGACACACTTTACTTTCAATGTAATGTTTTCTTTCACATTTCCAAGGATGAGAGCGATGTTAAATATAAATATCCACATTAACATGAATACAACTTAATAAGGCAAAAAATTAGCGCACAAATTGTAGAAGAATTGCGAAAAAAAAACTTATTTTGCTTGTTGGAATTACTATACTTGAACAAACTTGTGTGATACACAAAGGACATTTCAACTAAGCAGATATGATTATCAGTATAAAGTAACATTTCTGCTTTCTCGTGTAATTATTTCTTTATTTCATTAAAAAAATTATTGACCTCAACAACGATAGAAACTTCCTTTGCAACCATCTTATTTCATTTCAGTCAAACCGGAGTGCTACCTTCCGAAACGACAGCAAAAAGTAGCGGCGGACAGAGGGGAGACGGCCCTCCTTCGTTGCTTGGCTATTGGTGCCCCCATTGTGAAATTCATGTGGTCGAACAGCACAGGATCCAATATCACCGAATCCCCATCCAGCATCAAGTACTCGACCCGGACCTCTCAAATCGATACTGTCACTTGGGAGAACGTGCTCTACATCAACAATGTCATGGAGGAGGATTTTGGATTCTACACTTGCTCGGGCTCCAACGAAATGGGATCCGACACCCTTCAGGTCTTGCTCAAGAGAAGAGGTAAGACACAGGTGTTATGCAGAGAAACTGCGAATGCAGAGCATAAATTCCGGCTACATTATATATATAATGGAGCATTTTTATCGGAAAAAGATCAATGTGTGTCTCTACATTACTCATTAGCTGCCTTTAGCGAGCAATGAGCTTGCTGGGATTATTGGTCTTTAATTTTAGTTTAAACTTCTGAACATAATGTCCGTATACATTACCCTAGAAAAACGTATTTTTAAAAATCAAATGTCAGTTTAATGGACTTGCATCCTTACTAACGACAGAATATTTGAACTACTCTAATTAAGTCAAGTCAAAAGACATTATACTACTGTTAAAAATGTAAGAAGTTATTTGCATTTATCGTCTAAGCTTTGGGATACTGTATAAGCTCACTTTCTTTTCCGGGAACTTTAAACGAGTAATTTTTGTTTGCATATAAATTTATTTCAGTACATATAAATTTATTATAGGTGTCTTTCCTGAAAAAACAAAAAAATTTAAACAAAAAAATACATTTTGAGATTTTACACAAAAAAATAATTTATTAAAGCTTTTTTCTAATTGCCCTCTTGCTGACAATGTCAAGTAGCACCATCTCGTAAATTTTTCTGTCACTTGCATTGTAACCATAGAAAGATAATTTACTGCTACCCCAAATGCCCATGAGATGGCATTGTCAGAATACAAATATTTTTGTCTGACATCCAATAGCAACAATATAATTAATAATTAACCAATTCAAATAAAAATGATAAACTAAGTATATTATGAACTCATTATTTCAATGACCAGTTAATCTGTGGGTAAGATTGAAAAATATTCATTAATAACAAGTAAGCGATTCGTATCTAAATATATTTTCCAAAAAAGCACGATTTTAGAATTACGAAAAAGAAGAAACTGCAGAGCAAACCTTGTTCTTTCAGATATTTCTTTATACAAACTGCACAAATATTAAACAGAATATTACCGTCTTAGCCTTCGAAACTGGAAGAAAACTAGGCAATTAAATGTTTCACAAAACGGATAAAACAGTATAGTTTTATTTACAAAGATTAAACAAAATTGTAACAGATACATTAAAAACATTAAAAATCAATTAAATCTGTATAAAATATACTTATCACAATTAGATTGGTATCAGTGAATTCATATTTGTTTAATCTTCACTTGTCTCATAACCTAGAGGAGAAAGGTTGAAATGTTACAATATCCGATTGAGCACAACTTCATTATTTTTATCCAAATAAAACACCAATTAATGAAATATTCATGTTACGATTAAAAAAAACAATCGCCACATCTGTACGCAAGGTATTTCTGTTAATATTCCGCAATATAGGCACTATTTGAATTTTTATTTCCACAATTAAATTGTTCTTCTCAGATAATCGTAGTATCTACTTAAATAGACATATTTAACATTAAATTTAAAGATACAATTTATTTGAGTGGGCGTTTATAAAATAGAAATTACATAAAAATTTCAATCTTTGTAATAGAAGGTATTTATAAAATATAGTATATTTGAAATTATGCTGTATAATGTAAAAATAATTTCTTTCAGTACATGCTATTCAACAAAAAACTCTTACAATCCAAATGAGAATAAGTAGTTCCTTAATTTGAGATCCGTTATATCAAGTGTTTACTGTTTTTATAAGATAATTTATAATTGCATTACTTATTGATCATTCCAAATAAAAAATTAAAAGCAAATTCTACTCGTACATTCAAAATTATGCTTATAGATACAGATGTATTGAACAAAAAGAAAACTTTATGTTCAAATAAGAACCATTCTTAGTAAATGATTGTTTATTCTAGGGTTTCCCGCCTCTTTTCTGTTTATTTATTATATTCGATACTAAGAAAAACCCATCTTGGGAAAAGCAAATGATATTGAATTTCTTTTGGAAATGAGCAAACAATAATCAAAATTGAAAGGCTTTTTCTTTCTTGTGTTTGAAATGAAAGTTGAACGTGTTCGACTGTTCGAATCGTGCTCAGCCGTCAGAGAATTTGCGTGAGAGGTACGCCTGAGATATTTTCCACACTTCATAAAAGCTTTACATCCCATTCTCAATCAACTAAAAACAGGGGCTGTCAGCAAAATGCAAACAGGTCATTTGATGCTTCAACGATGATGGATTACTTTGGAGCAGTGATTCTTAAGAAGTAAGGCTGACACTAAGGGTATCATTAAGCAAAAGTATATGTTAAAATACGTCAAAAAGGACCAAAACAAACATTGAAAACAAGTCGATAAAGAATCAGTATTATGGAAAAAAAATAAGATATTTAATTTTGGGCTGCTACTGAATCAAAATGCATAAAACATAACCAACAACAAGGTAAACAAAATGAAAATATTCTTCAAATTATTGCAGAGAAAAAAGTGTACAGTTTTAAATGCATGATTAAAAAAAGGAGCATATAGGTCTTGATTGCAAATTTTGAATTCGTCTCTGTAAACTAGGGCCCAAAGGGTGGTGCTCTATTATGTGAACCTGAATCAGTTTCTAAGTCGAGTGCTAAGCGATTTATAAATTTAACACTTTAATTGACACAGTTGACCAAATAGTAATGTAATTAATTGCATTAGTTCTTTCAGGATATATATAGCTTCAAATGCCTTACATAGATTATGTAAACACGTCTTAATTTGCAATTGTCTATGCAATAATAAAAATAAATTAACTAGCATACATTTTAGGAATTGATTACTTATTTGATTAAAAAATTTAGAGAACATGTAAATGACTTTTCCATTGAAAGGATTGTTAGGATAATACGTTAATAAAAGTAATTGAATAACGATGTTGTAAACATTGAATAGATGAAAGACCTACAATACGGAAATCATAAAAAAACTATCAATAATCAAATCAGAGCGCAAAATCACGAAAAGTAAACATGTATGTATATAAACAGAGAGACTTTGATATATAGCTAAATATATAGGCTAAGGCAATTATTCATGAATTATCAAATTAATTATTTGCATTACTGTTCTCTGTTATTAATTACTGTTATTAATTATTTGCATTACTGTTCTCTGTTATTAATTACTGTTATTAATTATTTGCATTAATTGTTAGATTGCTAAATACATAAATGTATCATAACTACACTTTTCTGTGGCTAATCTTTTCATTTCTAAAATTATTCGAGTATCTCAAAACAATAAAGGGCATCTCAGGTTATCTTCGAAGTATCAGAAAAATCTTCTTTTGCCGCTAAAAAACCGCAATGACAGTCGAAGTTATTAAGTGGTTGAAATGCTATAAAAGTCACAACATGGCTGAAGAATAAAGAATTATGCACTTAAACCTTACCCAAATATGTGTTTAAATATCCTTTGAAATTTCTAAAAAATTCTTTCTGCTTTTCAAGCCCATCCATGCGAACTTTCCTGACGGAAAAAAACTCACAACTCAGGGATTAAATCAATCCAACTTAACAAAGATGAAAAATTTATTTGATATGCAACTTTTAAGACGCCTACCGCAATTTTGTTGAGTGGGCATTTAAGACTTTTCAGTATTAATAGAGTTAAAAGGAAGAACGGACAAAACAATATTAAATCTAAAACTAACTTACTATATGGAAAGATGTTACAGAAGAATGGTAAAATAAGCTTATTGCGATATTATAAAAATAACTAAAATGCTAAAGAGAATTTAATATTTTAACTAAATTATAATATGTTAAAGAGAATTAAGCAGAAAAGAAAGTAGACATTGTTTTGAAACTGCAATAAATAAATGTAAAAATTAATTTAAAGCAAAGTAATATCATTCAGAATTTTACAAATAATCTTTAAGGAAATTTTGTAAAAATAAAAATATATTCAAAAGCAATTTTGCAATCAAAACTTTTTATTAAAGAGCAATTAAATGCAGTAATTCTCATCATGAGTATTCTGTTCAATAAAATATAAATACAGATAGAGAGGTATGATTTAAAGTAAGATTATATGATTGAAAAAAATGTTTCAAAACATTCGAAATTACTGAAAACAGTAACTGATTTGTAAAATAAATTAAACAATCTAGTAAAGAAAAGGTTAAATATAACCTTTAAAAAGTTTATCTTCCAAAATAAGCTTTCAAGGAACTTTTTGTTGATCTAGGCAACTCCATAAAGTATGGTATTTTATATTCCCCTGTTATAGAATCATTTAAAGCTTCAAATATTTCTTACCCTATACTTGAAAAGCGGGAAAATATGTTTACCCTCTTCTTGAAATACATCTTGAGACTCTGTACCACTTCTGCAATCACTTCCTCTTGGCACCGAGAAAAAAGGAATTTAAAAAGAAAATCTAGCGACAAAAAGAAAAGAAAAGAGAAAAAAAGAAGGTGTGAAAGCATTGTTGTCCGAAGAATATTCTTTTATTTTTATTTTCAACGCCAGGAGAAAGTGCAAAAACTTAAATTACCTGAGATACCAACGGCAAAAAAAAGGCAAAGTGAACACGGTTTCCTTACCCTTTTCTTCTCCCCCCTCCCTCGAAAACATTGTTTTATTTAGGTTATTTGTTTAATCTTTTCAGTATTTCGCCATTTTGTTCCTCGTCGTCAGTGCGAGGTGGCATCGTGAAGGAAGGAGAAAAATGGCGGGAGATGTTGAAATTTTTATTCCCAAGTTGAGGCAAGAAAATAAAATGTTAACCAGATGTCTGACAGTGTATTAAATAACTTTTGCGTGACATTTGAAAAAGAAGACTTTTGCCGGGAAAGGGAAATTGAACTCCGAATGAATTTGCTACATGAATTATTTTTATAACCAAAATTCGTTTTTCTTAAATGAAAGGTAGCACATCTTACGAATATTCACAGCCGGTCGAAATTGATGAAGGAGATGAAAAAATATTTTGATTTATGTTAACTTCATAGGTATGAAAAAGTATCAGTTTATTGTGACTCTGCTTTATTACCCAATGAAGAAATAATTCAAGTTTTCAAAATGTAATGGAAAAAAACGTGCTTAAAAATCATAGCATATCTTTAAAAGGAAATAATGGTAAATATGCATTTCGGATTGTGATCTTGTATTTAATACTTAACAAGTGAAATAGTTACAGAAAGACATTATTTCCAAAAATAATTCCAATAAAAATATTATCAAATCTATATAATCTCTTTCTTTGTACATTCAAAGAAACTGTATGAAGCTCATAACGGTAAGTGAAAAGATGAAAACTAAAATATAGCTTGTATTATTACCGATTCTCTAGATGTTTGGGGATAATAACTATATTTAGGATTCAATAAGAGAAAATCTATTGTGAATTTTCACTTTTATTAGTATATTAAACGTTTCTAAAATAGATTGACAAATATTCCAGCATGTAAAAGTTTCAAAAAAGATGTTTGAAAAAAATTATTGAATGAAAATTGCTTTTAGTTAAACAATTTTTTGCTCTTTTATGTTCCGTTATTATTATTGTTATTATTATACACATATACATGCAGGAAAAGTAAGTCTCTATTTAAGTCGTTTCAGAAAATTGCATCTTACTATAACCCAATTTTAATACAGCGTTCTCCCGAGTATATGCCCTAATGTTGTGGAAAGATAGATCGGAAACATAGACGTTGTAACCAAAAAACCAGATAGACCGGAGCTCCATAAAATCCTTTATTTGTCCACCAATACCAAAAGTCAAAGTTTTCATAGCAAAACGTATTATTATAATACGTATTTTCTCTTTGAGTACTAATCCCTATATTGATCTCAATGTGAACACAGCCGTTGTCTGGAAAATCAGAGAAGCAGTTGCAGGTAACTGTTTCTATACCGGAAGCAGTCACCGGTGTCGAGTTAAAATAAAAGGTTCTATACTGATAATTTATAAATGTATATGTATACTGCACTTTACAATTCGAGAATTTATTAGTGAAAAAATAAAATAAAGGATATAACTTATTCACAATGTATCATATATTCCTTAATACCTAACTTAAATGCAGGAGACATAAGCAGAATGGTAATACAGAGATTAGGCCTAATTCTTAAGAAAAACTGCTAAAACTGATTTTATTTTTTACTGATAAATGATTACATAGATATGGAAAGGTAACTTTAAGCCGACAGAAGGCGCGCACCTAATAGTGACAAAAGAGATCGTGCGGGGTACTGAGTCACCACAATCCATTTTATCTAAAATTTTCCATAAATTAGAGGAATAAACACATATGAATTATAAATAATAATAAGTGCATTAATTCTTTAAGAAAATAAACTTCTTAAGTTCAGAAAATTGTTTTTAATATTTAAGAAAATTTTACATTAAAAAATTCTGCTACACTTATTCTACGCTTATTCTACATACACTTATGGCAAACATATGAAAAATGATTTTTACATGCAAAATTATCACATTTTATGCAAAAAATTTTAGTTTTATTATCTTTAGTTCTTGGACGTATAACACATCGTCCTTAGTCTTGTTTCAGCATTTTTGTTGGGATCTCCTGTGATCCATTAGAAGTGGTGGTATACATACTTTCATGAAAAGTTTTTTTAGGTAGCATTTTCATATCTCGACTTATGTTTATGTGTGTCTGAATAAGTGATAATGTCAATTCCTTCAGAAATTTTCTCCTATGTGTATACTACAAGGGTGGTGTCTTTGTTGCCATTAGAGCTACTCCGGCATTTATGGCGGCGACGTTCCACGCGCAATAGAAAATAACCATTGGCCACCTTTTGGTTTTTCGAGCTGTTGAATATGATGACATTTCGTCAACAGCAATATAAAGGCAAAGAAAGATCTACAAAACGCAAAATTAGGCTGCTTAGAATGAGAAATTTCGAAGCAATAACAGTTGCGCGGGGAGAGTGAGTCATCCCATTCCCACTTGAATTCCAAGAAATGATTACTTCAAGCGCAGAAAGAAAAGAAAAGTAAAAATAACACTTCACCTACCAAGGGGACTGTCAGATAGGAAGGTACTGAATGGGTGATTGATTACAGACAAATATTTACCCTACGACAGGTGTTCGGATAAGAATGGGGTGACAGTGTGCCCCGGGCGATCTCTCGGGTTAAGATAAGAGTCAAAATATATGGTTATTAGGTTTTAAAAAGTCCTTAATAGATGCTTTGCCTTCTTCATTTAATTAAGATAAAAGAAAACTAGGAGGAATAGTCAAAAACCGGATACTCGCGATTGCACTGTACTTTTTTAAAGTAATGGGGCGCATCAATGTATACAAACACTGCAAATTTCATCGCAAGTTATATAGCTCGGAAGTAACGAGTTGGCGTCAGTCTTCCACATATTTTTTGATAATACAATTGAATAAATGATAGGGAATCTTAAAAAAATCGGTAAGAATTTAATAAGCTTGATAATGCAACCGAACGCTTCCAAACTTTTCATTATTTTTATTCTTTATAAACTTGTTATGCTACGTTTTTGTTAAAGAGAGAAACATAATAAGATTTTAATAACATTGATTCATATCCGTTTATTCATTTATTTAAGTAGAATCTTCATAATTCGATATTTCAAAATTCTTACATCCCATCCATCATAAAATCTAAATAACAACAAAAAAAAAACTAAATAATAAATTTAAAAATCAAACGTTTTAAACATCTGATTGCTTTTTTACACATGTAATAATATTTCGACTTTAATTATCACGGATTATTCAGCAAACGTTATAATAGGAAAATTTCATGCTGATTGGCAAAGTAATTGTGTTTTAATATAAATATATAATTTTTATTGCATTTTAAAAGAAAACTTATAGTAAAATTAAAAATGTCATTTGTTTCTTAAGGGATTATCTCTATCTATAACGTTCAAGAAACATTTAAATCAAAATAAAATCAAAATTGATTAGAATATAAAATAGCAAAAAATAAGGGACTCTACCCCCTTTTTCTGGTACAATCTAGAATAAAATTTTTAATGAAACTTGAAAATTATGATTCCATAACTAAGTTTAATCTAAGTTTAATTTTATTAACACACCTATAAATTAGTCGATTTAAGCATTAAAAAACTCTTTCACAGTTATAGGTATCAAAACAGAAGTTGAAATTCACTACTTATAATGACCTAAAACAAGAGTGCGTTATTATTTTTAACCCTACCAGTTTACAAGCAGCAGCGGAAGATTAGGCATACTACTTTTTTTTGAAAATGGGCATTTAATGAATTTTTTGCTGCATGTTCCTTTCACCGATACTAATACTCGTAAAAAATAATTTAATACTAAAGAGAATGAAAAGAAAAAAATTCGCGTCTTATATCTATACTTCCTAAGTTATTCACTTTTATCATGCATTCTCACTATCATATTAAGCTTAACTGATTACTAATTAATTAGTTCTTCCAAAATTATTGCTCCATTGCAGACATTTTCAGGTTATAGAGCAAAACTCAACTTTACAAATTTCAAACCTTTTTAAAATTTATAGTCAAAAAATGCTAGTCATACATTATAATGAATTCTTCTCACAATTGGACTAGTTTTAAGCAATTCACTTTTAGAAAATTATTTTTATGTATAAAATTGTGTTAAATACCTAACTAACTCAACAAATTTCAAAGCTATGAATTCCTTTAATTTAGGAATGATATTCAAAAATTACCGCCTCCTAGAAATTTTAAAACATAGATTAAATTAACCGTTATATATCTTCAAAATCCTGAAAATTTATTATTCATAAGAATATTTCTAAATCATAGAAATAACTCACAAAATCTTACTAGATTTAAATAATTCTTTTTTAAAAGGGATATTTATGGATTAAAAATATTTGTTAAATGTGCAACTAGCTCCGCAAATTTCCTAAAAGTGATAGAATTTAACTTCTCAAAATTTTCTGAATTAGGATCAATATTTTTTCAATCAATTTTGCTTTCAAATTTTTTTTCTTTTAAACAAGAAAAAAACTTAGGTTCATAAAATTTAAATCTTCAGAATATTATTATATATCCTAGGTAAAACTCCTGAAGCATACAAATTCAGTCCCGAAATTGGATCATTTTAAATTATTCACTTTCAAAAATGATATTAGCGGATTAAATTGGGTTGAATGCCCAATTAATTTCAAAAAATGAAAGAATTTATCTTCACGAAATCCTCTAAGCCATTTGAAACACGTTCCTCTATTTGCTCCGGTGTTTAAACATTGGACAGTAATAAATATAAACCCATAAGCTAATTACTATCATACAAAATCACCCCAACAGTTATGGTAAGGCTTGAATAATTTGAAGCACAAGAATAATAATACTATTACCATGGAATATAAATAACTTGATCACCATTCCGTCGTTATATTTTATCGCCGTACACCTCCAATCTTGATTTGGATGAGAAATGACTGATATTATAACAATTACCCTCGATATTTCGGAGCGATAGACGCAATTGATTGCCAAGTACTCCATTTAATGACATTCTCTCGCTCTCGGTAGAAGTACTTGTTCCAAGCAAAAGAAGAATAGGAAAAATGTTTTACACGTGCCAGTTCATCAGATGCATTAAGTGATTAGGCGGTTTCTTTAACACGGCCTGGACCGGGTTCGGTATCAGATTCTTTTGCGAACTTTTCTACCGGAGTGGAAGTAAAGGGATGCATTAATCATAGTATCTGTCCAGAACCTTGCAAAAATTTACTTTCGGAAAGAAAGCCTTCTTCATTAAAATGCATTGTGAGGATATTTCTTTCATTTATTTTTTTACATTTTTTAAAGCATTAAATCAGAATAACCATTAAGCTGTGACCTCGATAGCGTATTTTAACTAAATATATCAATTAAATAGGAAAACTTTCTTTCTTGATCAAAATTCCGATATTTTCTTTCATGAATATTCCTCTTAATTTTATTTATAGAAATTTAATTTAAAAAATATAAAAGAACAGATTTAAAAGAGGCTCACATTCTATTCACTTTTAAAAGAATTATTTTCATTAGCCAGATTTATTTTTTTGACTTTATTTTTGGAAATCATCAAAGATATTAGCTTTAGATAATGTTCAGTATGGCATTCAAGTAAATGGGGGAACAAAACAATCCGATCGAGAGCTTCCCTTTTGCTGTTATGAATATTTCTTCTATTTACTTTTATGTAACTTTATAATAGTTGTGAAATGGGTCCACTTTCTAAATGAACAGATTCACAATTTTTCCTCTTAAAATTAATTTTAAATACTTTTGCGTTTGTACAAATACCAAAGGAAAACATTTCTTTCGTTAAAATAGTATATCCATTAAGATGGGACGTAATAGGTATTAAAATTAAGTAGAAAAGTGTATTGCTTAATCAAATTATGATTTTCTTTTACAAGCAATTCTTCTCATTTCATTTATATTAATTTATTATAGTTTCTAAATTTTATATTATTTGTAAGAAATCTTCATTTATTATTGATTACCCTCATACATGCCTTGTTAATTCATTTTAAATAAATGAGATGGAATTTCATCGTAATATGGCTTCATATTATTTACCAGTTTAGATAAAAAATGTATATCATTTCAAAAATAATGGAATATTATATTTGTATTTTATAAATTTTACATTTTAGTCTTTTTTTATATATGTAGTAAAATGTAATATTAATTGAAGCAAACAAAAGTCAATGAAAGCTGAATTACAAATTAAATTATAACACATTTTAAAATGTTGATAACTGAACCCCTAAGCCAATAATTATATTGATCGATCATACCGTTTCATTCTCGATAGTCTATCCAATTAATGCCTATAAAGGGTGACCTATGAACAGAATATTTAAGTAAAAATGAAGGAACAAAGCACTCTGTAATTATTCTAGTTTTTTACAACTTGACTCGTAAAAGTACTAATCACACTCAAATTATGATCAAAAATTAAATAAGATATTTGTACTATGTTTGTACATACAAATTTTGCTTTTTATTCGTACTAAAGTAAAGGTGATTGAGAATTTTTCAGATATTTATTTAGTGAGTACAAAAATGTTGAAAGATTTTTTCTTTTAACTCAGAAAAAATAAAATCAATCACTTTTAGATCATATCATTTTTAATTAAAATTAGATACATTGTGTGTAAATTTAACTTTTTTTCAGCAGTAAGTAACTTGAGACATTAATATTTGAATAACTCATAATAAGTATTTTTATTAAAAGTAAAAGTAACTAATTAGATTGGTAAGCATTTGCATATAATTGATTAAAAAGCAGAAATAATTTTTTACAAAAAAAATGATAATTAATAGCAAAAACTAAAGCTCAATGCATAAGTTGATACTTAATTTTAAATATAAAAAACAGTTAAAACCATTTTATTATTTTTTCAGTCTTTGATATTACTGCCGATCATAATATCTCGTTTCAGCATCTAATTTCGTAATTACTACTCCCTTCCTACACTTTTCATTATAATTTTAAAAAGAAATAACAGAGATGATAAAGATTTCCCCCCTTTTAGCTTCAACCTTATTACTTTTTTTCTTAACGTCATCATCGCGTAGCTTGGATCATCTGAGCCTAGCATCAAACAGTTCTTTCACGCTTTAAAATTATCTCCCTTTTTCAGCAAGGATAATTCCGAAACGAGAAAAAAAAATGTATTGAAGAACTTAAGAATATTAAGGAAGAAGAAATTAAGAATTATCGTTTATGAAAACCTTTTACACGACGGGTAACGCTCTTCCAATTACCAGTAATTGAAAAGTACAATATACATCACTGGAAAGGGTAATTTCAGACTTTAACGCGTCGTTCTTATTTGATTCCTTTCAGAAGTGATTCTGCATTTTTTTATTGCTTAAATTATGCATCGACCCAATTTCATGAAAAAAAGTCATCTTCGGTGAAAAAAACTAGAATGATTGTTTTAAATTTCCATTAAAATTTAAATGTACTGATGCAACGAATGGTGATGCTGGTGAAGATAGTTGATAAATGCAAAAACGGAACGAGTATAAAAGAGATCGATCAATAGCAATTTTAGGATGATATCAAATGAAATTAGATGCTTGAATTAATGATATGATATAATGGATACTAACAAATACTTCTATAAATGTCAGTAAATACAAATTATAGCATATTACGTTAATATACAAAAGTAACATAATATGAAAGGATGGCAACAAAATACAATCTTGTAATCATAAATGTGTTTTGATTGTCTATCTATTTTTGCGTCTATTTTTCATAGATAGATACAGATGATTTCAAATTTTTTCTGACAATAGGATATATTTCATTATAATCCAGGTAAAGGGATAATTTCTACCAAATGAATGTTTGAGATAAAGGAACAATGAGTTTTTATTTATAATTAGTAAATTTATATTTCTAAAATATAATCTAATAATTATACAAAAAATAAAATTATTCAAATTGTTAAAAGATTATTAAAATATATAAAATATAGATATTAGAAATAACAGTAAAAACTATAATCTGAAGAACATTCTTAGAGTAATTGAAAATCTTTTTTAACTCAATATATTAAACCAAATATGGATATACTTCTTAAATAGAATGTTCATATTTTAAAAAATCTTGGACATTTGATTTTTTTGAATGATAAGAATACAAATTTTATTTCGATTATCAGCTCTGAATTTTACATTTCACTTTAAAGTATTTTTAAACCAATCTTGGACGCCTATAACACAGTAATAAGCTTAAAAATCCATGGTTTTCAACGATAAATTTTGTATGATATAGACAATTACCGTTTTATAAGCTTTGAATAACAAAATGTCACAAGTTGGATTCAGAATCTTCAAATCCTGAAATTTTTGTCTTATTCTTTGTTGTCATAACCCTTGACCATATCAGGCTCAGCTAACTAAACCAATAAGATTTTCCAGTTTCAAAAAAAAATCAAAATGTGAGATCAAATGCTCAGAAAAAATGCCGTTACAAGACAAGTACAAAAATTCGAATGTTTATGTTAGAGAAAATTGAACTGATAGACATTTAAACCAAATAGGTAAATTTTTGGTACCATAGTCAAAGAGCATCTGGGCAAAACAAGGTTCTTCAGACTTTCCTGAAAAAAGAGAGAAACAGGTATGAATAGATTTGTTAAGCCTGCAAGCATTAGAACTACAAAGGTCTTCTCAAATATAACAAGATTCTTGAAAGGAAAGAATCAAATCTATTTGTATACAAAGTATTCATATCTATTTGTCTACAGAGTATTCATATCTATTTGTCTACTGAGTATTCATATCTATTTTTTTATTCATATAATTTTGTCTACGGAGTAAAGTTCCTAAAATATTAAAAATTCGTGTAGAGGAATGTAGTTTTACAATAGCCTCTTCCACCAATTTTTCAACAATATTATCTTATTTTAAAAGCAAATCAAATGGAATTCTTTTTTAAAAAGAAAAAATGTATTTTGTATTAATCTGTATCACCACAAAAGATTTATTGTTATAAAGTATATCTATGAAGTAGTTCCATATTCAGAATGTAATATCATAAAAATATCAGAATAATATTGCGGAGGATTTTGGACTTATAGGTATATGGCCTAATTTAATTAACTGGTGATTATCAGAAATAATACTCTAAGAGCTAAACTCTAATACGAACTAAGAAAATAATACTCCCCATTTGTTTATTTGCTAAATCCAAGATCTATTTCCTTTAACATTCCATTAAGATTACACTTTATTGCAGTAAAACAAATGACTTTATTCAAATTGCTTTCGCTCAAATGTAACTCTAAACTTCTTTTGAAGGTAAGCCAGATCCACCTGAAGAATTCCAGGCTCAGAATGTAACTTCTGATCGAGTATTGCTGAGTTGGGCTCCAGCATTCGATGGAGGTTCTCCTCAGTTTTTTCGGATCCGTTACATGGTGAAGGGTTCCAATGAAATCAACACAGTAGATGTTTTGCCAACAAATGCATCTGTATTTATGATAACAGGGTTAGAACCTGGAACAGAATACTCTTTTGCCCTTATGGCTTGGAATGTCTACGGAGAAAGTGGATATACGGAAAATGAAGTTGTTGCTCAAACAACAGGTAAGACTTTGTATTGATGTTTAGTTGTATTCATTTTTAGTGAATCATTTTCAAACTAAAGTAATTTTATTTTTTTATTTGAAAACCGCAATTCATTAACTAAGTTTATTTTGAAAATTCCATTTTAAGAAAAAAAAACATTAAATTGTTTTGAAGGAAATATTATCTATTCTTATAATAAAGCTCAATGTGTGTGTTGGCGATCTACAGGTCAGACCATTGGATCAACAGCTACCAAATTTGGTACATGTATACCTTGGAGGTTGGGAATGTGCACCTCGGAGCAGTTTTTTCGAATTTTTAATTAAAATTTTAATTAATTAAAATTTAAGCGAAATTTCGGCGTTTTTCCACTATAACTTCTGAAATTATTATTGCATAAACATAATTTTTACATCAATATAAAGATAAAAAAATTAGCTTTCTAATGGTATCAGTGTTTTAATGTATAACTTAAGCCTCTATTTTTAACGAATTTTTAAAGAGATATTTTGACCATGTTTTTTTTTTGAGCAAGTGACTGGATAAAATAAAAGAAAACAATGACGGAAGCTCAAATAATAATTTTAAAAAACTATCACCGTAAATCAAGTCTAAAGAAATGATACTTTTTGCACGTGACTGGATAAAATAAAAAAAAAACATAAAATGTGATATTTTCTAAAAAAATAAAAGCAAGGCAAAGGTTTCTATAATCGTTTGCAATATCTAAATCCTTTATTCAACAAATCTTCTTTATTTATGGTAAACCTGATTGAATTTAGACAGGATATGCATTGAAATCCCGATTTAATGGCATATTTCAATAATCGTTTGCAATATATGTATCATTAATTCAATAATTTTTTTCCATTATAAAATGTGATAGTTTCTAAAAAAATAAATGCAAAGCCAAGGTTTCTATAATCGTTTGCAACATCTAAATCATTTATTCTATATTTTTTTTTTTCCTTTTTCGCTTTCTTTAAAAAAACATATTTAATATTTTGGCAGCATCACGGAAAAAACATTTTTACTTTCAGGCCAATCAATGCCCGGAATTACTTCAAGGCTAATGAATATGTGACTTAATTGAAAATTTTAGAACGTATTACTCATGGCGAACTAGCTGGTTGCCAAAGGCGGCTAGTTTTAAATAAATAACTTACATTTTCTTAACTATCATTAAGATTTGTTCAATGCTGAGCTTTTTAATTAAGGAACAAAATTGATAGTTCTTGATAATAAACGTATTGATATAACGAAAAAATTATTTTGTATTCATGGTATATGAAGTGAAGTCTGCCAAGTTCTTTCTTAATAAATTTCCTAATTGCTAGCGATTTTAATTGCTCATTGATACCTATAAACCAAATTGATTTTCCAAAGGCATAATTTCTTAGTCACATCTGTTGTTGTTTTGAAATATTTTTCATTTGATTTGTAGTTATATTGGCTCGGAAGCTTCTTTACATACTTTGTTGGAGCCAACTAATGATTCAAACTAAGAATAAAGATGCCCTTTCCTCTTGACCGAATATGAATTTCAATGAAAATCATACACAGTTGCAATTCTGTTTTCATTTCACATATTTTTAATTGGTATACACTCCTCATCTTGAGTAATTTTGATTCAATGGCCACCTACAATATTCTGTGTTTGTACAATGATAAATTAGAAATGGATGGCGCAGCGGTAGAGACAGTGCATGATGAGATATATTTTTACAAGCTCTGTCGTCATATGTAGCTTTGTAAATGTGAACGGCACTCGAATCATATATTTCCCTATTTCCACTTTTAATAGGGTTTCAAGGTTGTGATAAACACACTATCTTCGTGACACTAATTAAGATTGGGATTTCGCGAACCTACTATATCTACTTCCTGCTCCTCTCAGTATTGTACCACTAGGGCTAAGATAAGAAACTAAAAATTTTAGTTTCACCAAATAATTATGTTGCAATAGCATATGTTGCTAGTATTTAAAACAGATTCTGCTCATATTTATAGTTGTTTTTTAAATATTTATCATATGCGGAACTATTTACTGCAGTAGAAAGATATAAAAAGAAGGTCTTGCATGCAGTATCTGATTTTAAGTTATCATTAGTTATAATAATTCCAACAAGATTTATTCAAAATATAGTCAAATATATTATAAAAATTAATTTATTTATTGCTTTTGATTAAAATGCTGCAAGTTTTTACAATACAAGGCTGCTCGCAAAAGTTTACTATCAATTTACTTAATGTAAAGATAATGAAGTCTTCATGATATTTCGAAAAAAACAAAGATAGTTTACTCTTTGCAGTCAAAAATATAATTTGGTGCATAATTATTCCCTTAATATATGAACTTGTTTATTATACCAAAAAATAAATACGTGCAACTGTTTTAGGTTGAGTTTTCCTGAAAAATGAATTTACATCTTTTTAACATTTTGTAAATATTTTCAACAATCAAAATTAAAAAAATAAATGAATAAACTGTCAAATTGATGCAGCATTCTTGAATGGTGACTGAGAGAAGACATAAAAAAGGGTTAAAAAGTATTCTGAGTTCTGAACATTCTGAAATAATTTTACTGATTTCTGAAAATATAAATGTTTTCAAAATTTTTCATAAGACATTCGTTTTATTAAACTACATTTAGTAAAAACTTTCTTGATTTCAAAACAAATGTTTTAAAGATTTTTTAATGTAGAAAACTTGCAGAATAATAACTTTCGATTTGATGACGTCAAATAAACAAATAAATAAAACCCTGACTAATTTTCATTATTTGATAGAATATGTTGCGTCAAGTGATGGATGACTTCTTAAAATAAAAATCTATTTTTATCCGCCATCTTTGTAAAATTTTTCTTTTAACTACGAACTCATTATTCAACCGACCAGCTGTGAATGAACATGAATTATTTTATGTCAAAAACTTTCAAACTAGTCCATGGCATTTATTTTGTTTTTAGTCTACTGTTATTCTATAAAAGGATATATTTTTAGCATCGCTTGACAATTTGTAAATTAATAATTATATTATTATTTTCTTATCTGGAATGTGCCTCAACAAAATAAGACATGTCTTTATATTATGAAATTCAATTATTATTATTTTAATACATATAATTAGAAAGAGATTATTTTATTTCAGCGATCTGTATGTTTTTACATATTATAACGAATTCAATAATTAGTGAAAGGAATTTTAGTAATATTATTAAGCTAAATATTTTGCAATTAGTTTGTTTGTTTCACAAAGCATGAAAAAAATACAGATTTCATTTGTAATATCAGACAGAATACTTATTTATAACATTAAGCATAAATTTACTTAGATGCTCATTCGTAATCCACAGAGATCCGAATAAAGTTTTGAGATATGTGAATGCAGAAGTAAAATATACATTAAGAACCAAATAAATATTTGAAGTAAGTAAATGCAGAAGTAAAATGAAATTCTAAAAAAAAATTATAAAAACAATCGAGAAATCCGTAATCAACAAATTAGTCGTTTCACAGTATATGCATATGCAGGATGATCGGTAAAGTTCTTTAAATTCAAAATAGTTCGCCGTACAGAGAGAGACGTTACATTTATCTATAGTAAAATCTATTCTTGAAATTGATTGCAGAAATCCTGGCGTTGAAGAAAGAAAGTTACAGAAAAAAAAAGAAAAAGAAAAATATTAGTCAAAAAGTCTAATTATAAATATAAACGCGATACCCTACTGAAATTATAGTAACAAAATAGATTTATCTCTAATGTTGATGGAGATATTTGAGATTAAAATTATGAACTATTCGTGACTTGAAAAGTGCTGGTCATAAAAAGGAAAAATATAAACTTCAAACAGTTTTGCCTCGTTAAGAAACGATGAAGACATATTTAAGTAAATAAGAAGTAAACAAAAATAACATTTAAAAAAACCCGAATCTTATTCAAGAAGAAGGGGAACTGGGAATACTTTTAAGTATTATAGTAAATTATTGTTGTAAATAAACTATCAGTAACATAGTTTTTTTAATGAAACTATTTTTTGTATGCAAACTACTATCTTGCATTAATCTATGGATAAAGGTTTTAGCAATAGTTTATAACGTTTACTATAATATCAAAAGCAAATATATTGACTTATACACTTCATTTATCTGAGTACTCGAACGAATGTTTCTTTACACATTTCAAATATAATACATAACAGGTCATTGAATAGTATGATTAACTTAATAATGATACTTCATCAATATTTAAAAAAATATTCTTAATTATTAGTGAATAATATAAAATTATATTTAATTATAACTATAAATCAATATTTAAATATGGGCCATTGATAAAATTTATTATTTATTCATATTGATTATTCTTGATTCCTATGCATGGTCGTATTCATCCATAATTCTTCCATATTTGTACAATTGCATTACGATAATATTCAGTAAAAACGGTAATCCCTCAGTATTGCAGAAACTTTCATATTTCATCATTTTTTAGGAATGCTGCAGTAGAATCAGATTTATATTCTATTTACCATGATCGATAAGATAATTCATTATCGTTGTCTCATTTTACCAGGGATTCTGACAAACTCATATGTTTCATTCAAGCAGATAATGGAATCATGTTATACCAACATGATAATTAGGAAACATATATTATTATTGCATCATAGATATGAAATCCAAATAAATTAATAATTCTTTTCTAAGTTGATGAATACGGGTTTCTAAATCACAAAGAAAGAAAAATGAAATCTATCCATTCAGAATCTGCCATTTTCTACAGTTTTTCTATGAAAATTTTGATCCATGCCATTTGATTTGGTGAGGATGATTCAGAAAAAGTTTCTGTTTTGAAATAATCGAAATATAATGGAAAAATAAAAACATTTCTTGTGAATTTTATAGAAAATTGAGCCATCTAATACCTGTTTAGTTTTATATGTTATACTTTCACAAAATAAGACCAACTCTAAACAAGTTCCGATAATAGCTACAATTGCCAAAGACGGTTGCGTAATTTATGTTTATTAATAAGTGAAATTTGACCAGAAAATATGATATAAAAATATGATCGTGACATCGTTGCGTGCTCTTTCCGTCTCAGAGTAGGAGACAATTTAAAACTTTTCAAAATGACGAAATAATAAGTTAAGGATACTTTCTAATTTTTAATTAGTTAATTTTTACTTAGTCATATTGTCACAGTTTACTTTAAAATTTGCAGTGTTAAAATGTGCTCTACCCATAATACAATAATATATTTAGTGCAATAACTAATATTATAAAACATTTGTATAATAATCAATTATATTTATGATAGAGAATTTGTATCTTTTAAGCAATACAACCTTAGATAGTAATCCTCCTCCTCAGCAACTCTTTTTAATCTTTAAGCAATAATTTTAGAATGATAGATGATTTATAGTGAAATTATGATAGCATCATCAAATTATGTAAAAATATAAACATGGCATGCATGTATTCCCTTTTCTCGCCTAGTTTCACTCCTAGCAGAATTTGCCTCCGTTTTGGGCATTTTGCAAAATTCCTTCCTCCTACGAATCTAACAGCACGTTTTCATTAAAAAGAATGTTATTAGTACCAGTTTTCATAGAAATACAATTAGTTATTCGAATAGAATATATCTTAATTTTTTAGACATAGATATATAGAGCTTATAAGTACCATAAAGCAAGTTATAAAACCGAAAACACCACAAGAGTGGCACTCACAAGAACCATTGTACGTGAAGGGAAACTCAATTCGGGGTCAATTCCTCAAATGAAAACTGCACACTAGATGAAGAAATAGGGGGAAGAATTGCAAACTCTCTGGAGTACAGTCAGTTCATACCATTGGCCTGGTAGACCCATGATAATGGCATTACGCTTATCTTGTAGAGGGTATCTAGAGAAAATCCCCTTAGTGATAACTTCAAAGACCTTTCGAGTCTAAAGGACAACGCTATAGTCCCAGTAGGTTGACTGAAACAGTATTTTATTTTAGACTTTGATCGGTCAGGGGGCTTTTTTTCCTCCTTGGCAATTGGGTGAAAAACTATAGATTTTTTTTTATGAGTGGTCAAAGTGATTCCCATTCATAGAGGATTTAAGATTGAGAGGATAGATGCGAAGTTCAGTTGGCAGAGGAACTAACTATAGGGGATAGTCCTGGTGGGTTGCTATTGTCAGATAAAGTTGACACATTGCAAAGTCAGTTTGCCATCTTAAATGGAAGGAAAGATTTATAAGGATTAAATGATGCAACTTGGAGGCAATGATATATAATGTTAAAAATGAAAAATAAGAAGAAAATATATTGAATATTTATTAACTCAAATATCGTTGAGCTTTTTACATTTCACTAGAATTCATAAATTCATATTGTGTCACATAATATCTTATTAGGCTTGCTATTAGAAAGAAGAATTTATAAGTTCTGTTATATTAGGGTGCTCCGTTCTTTTTATTTCTAAAATGAAATGAATACACAATATTTACTGTCCAAATATTTAATTTGTTATATAAGAACGCTCCCTCAGGAAACCTCCTTATGCATTCTTTCCAAAACTGTTGTTCTTTGAACAAGAAATAATCCTCAAGTTGCGGTTTTATTTCGCTTTAGATGTATTTTGAAAAATGTGATAAATAACAGATAACTATTTTAGAAAACCCAAAAGAAATGTTCCAAATATGAAAATAAAGCAAAATAAATTAGCTTCGAATTTAGAGCACTAGATACTAAAGGACTTTTTTCCAACATGATTTACGATTTTTTAATAAAACACAAAGGGGTTTTAGAGAATAACTCTGTAGTCTATAAATTTAAAATGAGATATATTTGTAAATAATATTTTGCAAATTTTTAATCTATAATTGTTTGTGATAAATTTGTGAGCTTAGATTATGTTTTAGAACGAATAAAATATTCAGCAAAGAAACAACAAATTAACAATAATTATTTCCATATGAAAGACATGGATTTTAGAAAATAATTCTGTAATTTTATATTTAATAAGAGATATAATATATTTTGTAAATTTTTTTATTATAAATATTTGTGAAAAAGTTGTGAGCTTAAATTTTTTTTAGCTCTAACAAATTTTTTAATATATATAAAGAAACCATAAAAAAAACTAGTTTTTTTTTCAAAATTGAAACTGTATTGTAATAGAAGAAATAGTAAAATCTGTGATACTCCTTAAAAGAGAAGATATTGAGATTTATAACGAATACAACCAAACATGAGTAAAAACTTCATCATCAAGTATAATAAAATTAGTTTTCCAAAAACCTACAATCTGACTTCAGGCAATATAATTTTATTTTTTTCTTTAAAAAGCAAATCTGTAGTTCGCATGCAGACGAATTAACTTACTTTTGAATTTGGCCTCGAGAGCATTTCATTAAAGAACGTAGTTGGAATAAGTTTCATACATATTTTAACACGGAACATATATTTATTTTTCTTTTGTACAGTTTCTCAGTCTGCTTCTTTATAAACTGCTTTGTAAATTCCTTCTTAGAAACATTTCAAAAGCAGTGTTTATAAAAATGACTCAAAACAAAAAAATAAGCCTAGTTTTCTCGAAACATCATAGATGTTTCTTTTCGGTAAAAATTGTTATGAATAAAATTTATTTTTTTATATACATAAAACAAGTTTGTAACAGCTTTTTAACTTAATTTAAAATTTCCTCAAGCGCAAGAGACAAACATCAAAAATTTTGCATGAATAAAACTCTTTCAAGTCCGTAAAGTTAATGTAAAATGACTTATGATAAACAAATATTTTATTTTACGAATTATTCTCATAATAATATGGGGAAAATTAGTTTAAACATCTTCAATAAAATTTTGTTAAAAATGGATAAAATTTTGTTAAAAATGTCTTATTAGTATGTGGAAAAATTAGAATTTTCGAATAATAATGTAAATTATTATTTTAAGAAATTGTTACACGTTTGATATGTATATTATAAATCCAAGACCTTTCATAACAATCACATGTATTTGAAACTTTTTGCATTAGAACACATAATTTGCATGAAATATAAGTGCAATCTGTATAACAGCCAGGATAATAATTTAATTTTACCCTGGATTCTTCCAAAATTAAATCAAATTGACAGATGAATTTCGAGCTTCCTATGCATATGCTAGCTTGTTGTGGGAATGCATTAGTTTAAAAAATGAATGAATAATAATTTTTAAAAAAATTAAAAAAATATCTTCAAAAGAAGTCAATATTATTTTTCTAAATAGCATTTTTTAAACTGTTACTTATGAAACATCAATTTAATTTTAAAAATTAATGCGTCTTTGATTTTTTTTAATTCCATAATGAATTACCTAAATGTATAAGTAGGGAATTCTATCATTTTTTTAAAAATATTTCAATTACATTTAAAAAAAATCAAGATATATTCTGTTATTTTTAATATGAAGATTATTTGTTATATATATAGATGATACTTAAAACAAAAAATATATAAATTATTTATAATAATACGAATCACAATATTACTATCTGCGCTTAAGTAAACTTGAATCCCAGAGAGGTAATAAAAGCCCAGATTTTTCTATTTTTCTGACTTAAGAGATAAGAGCTATACAATCGTTCAATATAAAGGCTTTCATTTTTCAAAAATTCCGTTTATATTATTTATAGAATTTTTCTAAATTCCAATGTCTTTAATAATATCTATCATTAAAAGATTCTTTTTATTATCCTGCAACAGAAATCTCATGAAATATGAAAAGGATTTAATGAGCACAGTAATAAAAATGCAAGTAATGATTTTTTTTATTAAATTGTTGATAATATCTTGGTAGAAGATGAATCAAGTGAAAGAGAGGTTATATATGCTGTAACATTAATTAAATAAAATAACAGTCTATATTTGTAATGTCATGCATATCTAAAATAGTTCAGTAATTTGAATAATGTTATGAATATAATATTTTGAATAATGTTATGAATATTCGGATCTAATTAATATTTTAATAGTTCTTGCGAATTAGCTAGTAGGATATAAGTTATAATTTTAATTTAATAAGAAAATAACTTTGTTTATTGGCCCCTAATATAGTTATATATGGAAGCATTAAAACAAATTGTGTCAAAGTGATATAAATCATTAAAGGGCGCATTAAACTCTTAATAATTTCAATTTTATTTAGTTTTTAGCCATTTATCTTAATGTTTATTGTAACGATTTTTGTAATTTTGTAACATAATTTGATTTAGTAAATTTAGATAATTGGTTGATTTTTCATTTTCTTAAACTGAATTAGTAATTTCTTCATGGTGTTGACAGTGAATATTTTTGAAATAAAGATTTCTAAACAGCAAATCACAAAGTGGTTTTATATTATTATTATTCATCATTTATTCACTAGACGATGCATGAGATAAAAAATTAACAAAGTACTTATCTGTCAGAATATACATGGCACTTAAAGGGTTAATCAAATATTTAAGTAATGAATATCAAATATTTTTTGGTTATAAAAGAGAAACACAGAAAGAGAATGATATAGAAGAATTACCATTCTTTTGATAAGTTTATATAAATTAGGAAATTATTTATAATTAGTCATTTTTAAAGGGGGCTTCAAAATTGAGGCAAGACTTAAATTTGTCTCCAATCGTGCAGTAAAATGTGGCAACCCTATTTAAAACCTTTGATAGCTAATAATGAAGGATTAGTAAAAATAGATCTTACACGATAGAATTACGCGTTTTCATTGCTGAATGAAATAATGAAATTCTGGCGACAATAACACAAAAAGCTTATTTAACAGCAGATCCTGTGATTAAATACTATTGGGTTTCTTTTTATAGAATTATTTTGAAGTCAAAGGTCTATACCAACTAGCTAAAAAGCGCACTTCAGTAAGGGAGGAAATTCACTATTATAGCCAACGAAACTCAGCCACATTTATGAATAAGGGTCATGAGAAATTGTGTGAAAAAGGTGCGTGTATGTCAGCAAAGCCATGGAGGCCAATTTTTCTGTGTTATTTCATGCAAATTTATATCTTGGGTTAATTTGGGGACACCATTTAACAGGAAATTATACAGAAAATTCCATTTGTAATTACATTTACACTCTGCTTTGGAAAATTGTTTATGGTTATTTTTTGAGAAATAATTTATCCTTTCCCGAACGGGATATTATTCCATTCGGAATTTATTAAATTGTATTAATCTCCGAATGGATTATTGCTACTAACATGAGAAAATCGATTATTGAACCAATTTGCACTTACACGGTATTTCCTCAACTGTCTTGCTTTTTAGTATTTTTATTTTTTTAAAAATGATTCATTTTTTGATAAAATTATTAAAAAATTTCTTAATTATTATCAAATAGTTTTGGAAATCATTGAATAAAGCATCTAATAAATACTTCATATATTGTGTACTTTTCTTACTTATAAATACTTCATACATTATTTATAAATAAGGAGAATACACAATGTATCTTCTGAAATATAACATTGAATCTAAGTTCATCCGTTCCGAAACTTTTATTTTATAAATAATTATAATCGCTGATTTTGCAGTAATCAAACAAAATACAAATATTCTTCAATGTTGTGAATAATAAATAACGAAAATTAAATATCAATTACACTATACATACTTATCCTTGAAAAAAAAACATAGGTTTAGTTTACAGTTTGAAAGGGAAGGATGGGTAAATTACCCTAGGAAATTTATTCCTATAAGCAGAAAATTACACATAGTCAGAATGCGAAATTCCTGGGGATAAAAGCGAGTCATTTTCTTTCACAAGTATCATTTCCCCTGAAGCGAGTTATTACAGAAGATTTTACATTTTTTGTGAAAAATGGGACCTCTTGTAGCCGTCATAGAAAAGTTTCAAACTCCAAGAAGATTATGGAAATATCTTTCTACTTACAATATATTTACTCGCCTCAAATTTAATGCTGGACTGATATTGATATTCCTCAGGTACTGAATTTATATTGAAATGGACTAATTAAAATGTGTTTACTGGACTGATATTTGAAGAATCAAAATAAGATTCGTCAAATCAATATTTAGTAAACAAAGATTGATACGCTGTTTTTAATAAACAAAGATTAATAAAAAATCATATGAACTATTAAGGAAGATATGAAAAATAAATAAATAAAAGCATAAAAATATAACCAAAATCTCATGAAATGATTATTGATGAATTAAAAAATATATGTAAGTATGAAAACAGCAAATCTAATAACAGGTAAAAGGACTTTTGGAGACAATATTTTACTTATTTATAGTACTTACATTCATTTACTCCAAGACTTTACTATCCATTATAAATCGATGTATAATTTCTGAGTAGCTCCAAAACGCTTCTCAGAGATTGTATATAGATTTGAGAGCCTTATCCTAGCAATTCTAAGACTTTCACAGAGACTATAGAATTTCTTGAAGAATCAACATGGTGATGACATATCAACTGAAGACTCTAAGACTCTCTGTGTTTGCCTCTGTAGCAAGTTGCTTTACAACTCCACGGAGATGTGGCACATGTATATAGACACAGTTCAACATACAATCGGGACTCGGTCATTCTTTTGTTCTCAGTCATTTTATAAATAAAATGCATGCTTAAACTCAAAAATGCTTATGTTGCTTCATGTTATCAGCATTTATCTATACTTATAATAAAGCTCAATGTGTGTGTGTGTGTGCGTGTGTGTGTGTGTGTGTTGGCGCTCTACAGGCCAGACCGTTGGACCTACAGTTACCAAATTTGGTACATGTATACCTTGGAGGTCCGGAATGTGCACCTCGGAGCCCTTTTTTCGAATTTTTAATTAGAATTTGAATTAATTAAAATTTAAGCGAAATTTTGACGTTTTTCCGCTATAACTTCCGAAAATATTATTGCACAAGCATGATTTTTATATCAATTTAAAGATAAAAAAATTAGCTTTCTAATGGTATCAGTGTTTTTAATTTATAACGTAAGCTTCTATTTTTAACGAATTTTTAAAGAAATATTTTAACCATGTTTTTATCACGTGACTGGATAAAATAAAAGAATGCCGGAAGTTCGAATAAAAAAAAATTATCACTGCAAAATAAATCTACAGAAATGCAACCTTCAGCACGTGACTGGATAAAATAAAATAAATATAAAATGTGATATTTTCTTTAAAAAATAAATGCAAAACAAATGTTTCTACAATCGTTTGCAATATCTATATCATTAACTCAATAAATCTTCTTTATTTACGGTAAACCTGATTTAATTTAAACAGGATATGCATTGAAATCCCGACTTAATGGCATATTTATGTAATCGTTTGCAATATCTGTATCATTAATTTAATACTTTTTTTCCTTTCTCACTTTAAAAAAAAAAACATATTTAATATTTTGGCAACATCATGGAATTTTTTTTTAATATTTTGGAAGCATAACCGATGGTTCAAACTGACTGATTTATAAAATTAAAGAATATTATTAGGAAAAGGTGAACTTTTAGAAATTTCCGTCCATCATCTTAAAGAAAATATTTATTTCAGGACAATACATGCCTGGAATTACTTTAAGGCTAATGAATATGTGATTTAATTGAAAATTTTAGAACGAATTACTCATGGCGAACCAGCTGGTCGCCAAGGCGGCTAGTACAGAATAAAGTATTGATACTGATATTCAGCATAGTCAGATACGTTCTTGCTCAAATAAAATCAAACTAACAAAACAATCAGTTGATTTTTAACTACAACACATATGAAGAGAGGCACTGAACTCCTTCAATTAACGATTCCGATAAAATTATCTAATTTTCTTAAGCAGTGAATTATATAATAACTAGCTGGACTCTTTGTAATTCTAACTAGTATTTGTGTGTCCCATCATCATGGAACGTTATATGTTTAATTTTCATATACACGTTGTACAGTAGAGTAAAAGACGCCAGTTGTCGCAATATGCACAAACACTTCTAATTCAATTTTAGTTATATATTTAATTTACATTAATTGTTTATGACAAAAAATTAAATAGAAAAATGATATATATATATATATATATTTGTACAGAATATTCTCTTTCTCAAATATTATTACTCTACAGATAAAGTAATAATATTTGAGAAAAAGAAATTTGCGTACCTCTTTACAAATCGTGCATGATTCATGTAATAATATTTAATAGCATGTTATTTACACCAAACATTTGATTTTTTTTCAAAATCCAAGACTTTCTCTACTTTATTACAATCAAAGTTATTTTGCAAATATATTTAATATTATGATAATAATAAGAAATAAAAATGTAGTTGAAAGAGAATCATAACATCTTTATAGACTTTTAAGAAAATCCTGCGCATTGCATTTGATGCATTCTATGTAATGTGGGCATAGAACGCATCAAATGCAAGACAGCCAGAGTTCCGGTGTTAAATAGATAAGTCTCAAACCTAAATAATTCCTCAATTTCATGCCTAAATACTTTTTAGATGTGCAAAAATTGATAGCATTTCCCATGAATTTTCCGGACATATTATAGAACAAAATATTTAATAAGCATTTCATGAAAAACTTTATAGTATTAGACAACACGCCATGCGCCTTTTTTAATAAAACAAACCAAGTAGCCCTTGAGTCATTTCATAATCCGTTCCAACAAACTAAGTAATATTTCTTCTTCATAAAATAAAATTTCTTCCATTATTTATACAGCAAAAAATAAGATATTTTAATAAGCACAGATTGTAAATAACAAAGAGCAAACATCTGATTCACTTTACAGGTGAAACAACCTTAATGAAACTCTATTTGAATTTCTCCTAGGCAAGACTACACCTAACAAATTACGCGAGGCAGCTAATAAAGTTTCGTAGGGGGAGGGCGAAAATTTCTCTTGAAAATAGTCCGGCAAGCGGAAAAGGACGTGTAGTTTCAGCGTGGAACTCTCGTAGTTTAACGAGAGCCACTTCCTCTTACAAGTGGTGTTTCGCCCGGAGGAAATTATTGGAGAAGAATTTTGAGTTCGAGTGAGATGATGGGGACCTTTTGTATCTATCTTAGAAGAGTCCCCGGAAGGTTTTGGGAATCTTTTGCTCGTTACGCTCCTCCTGCAGGATCCGGACGTAATTTTGGGCCAAAAAGAAATTTAAAAAGTGAGTGTTTTTGTGGAGTGCTGAAGAAGTCAACATTCTTAAGAAATGAAAAAAAATTGACTTCCTAGAGAAAAAAAAACGAGGGTACTTCATGAAATAGTGTCGAGATAAGTTTTAATAGCTATCGCATGATAGGAAAAGTACATTGTAGAAATTTATTGAAATAGAATCATAGTTTTTAATTAAACAGAAATTAACTGCTTCTTTATATTTAATTCCATTTTAAAGTCATAAGATAGTGTATAGTTAAAAATTAAAAATACAACATGCATACAATTAACTTTGAAAAATAATCTTTAAAAATATGTCTTAAAATTTTGTTATTGTATATGTGCACTTCTTCAGTACATTAATTTGTTTGTATTAATTGAATTGAATTCATTTGTTCGTTCTAATCACCTACCACATAATTATCCACTTGTTATATTCTTTCTACATATAAGGATTTGAAATAATATTAATGAAGGTTAATAAGTATGGCGATTCCTTGATAACACATGCCATATATTCCATTTACTTAAAGGTGAAGCAAAAATATATTTGAAATAATCTTCAAAACTGAGAGGCTTCTGATTTTTTTAATACACCAAAACTATATTTGAATTAATTTGTTTGATATAATCACCAATTAAACAATTATAGCATTATTCTATTGATATATGAGGTGAATTTAAAATAAAACTAATGAGGATAACTTTCAATGACAACAAACAACTTATTTTCCAATTCCTTAAAGAGAGAGCTAAAGGATCTTTTTATTTTATTTTTTTCAAAATTGGGAGGTTTGAGATTTCTTCAATACATTGGCTTTGAATTTCTATTAATTTGTTTGTTCAAATCACCAATTTATCTTTTTTCTCTATTCCGTCTATGTATAAGAATTTTAAATTCAAACGAAAATAAATAAGGGTGGTTATTCCAGGGTAACAAATATCCTATCTTCCATATACTTGAAGGAAGAGTAAGACTCCCGATTTCGTCTATTAAGTCTTCCCTGCATGCCTATTCATTAATAGTTGGGATGGCATTCTGTCCATGAAAATGGAGGAAAGTTGAATGGAAAATAAAAAAGTAATAAGTTTCTAAAACACTATAAAAATATTATTCTATTGTAATAAACAAGGTAATCAATCAACTATTGTATTATGTAAAATAGTCAAGTATCTGTAGTGATATGCAAGATAGTCGTGTATCCATAGTAATATACAATGCAGAAAATTGTTAGATAGTCCTTGATTATAAAAGATTAATACAAAAATGCCCTTGAATTTAATAAAGTAAATTTTTCTTATGGAATAGTCGTATACTAAATTTTTTAGTTCAATAGAAGGAACAATGCACTAAGAAACAGAAATTTTGTATTCCCTTACTATCAAAATGACTTCAAAGAAATCATTGAAAAATTCCTTTTCTAGCCTCCATTTTTTTCCGATATTATTCCATTAGATTATTATTTTTCTTTTGGGCTTACATAAAAGGCAGGAAATTTTGCTAAGCTTATTGAAAATATTGATACACTCAAAATTCAGATCACAAATGTTGTGCATATCATGATTGTCGAAATACTGGGTTACATTTAATGATAACTGGAATATCGACTTGGCGTCCTTCCAGTTACTGAGGTTTTGAGAAACCTAAAGGATTTTATTAAAGAAATTATGAACTTTACAATGCTCAGAAAAAAATAACAATATTGAAACAGCCTTTCAATTCAGGAAAGGAGATCTTGAAAATGGTATCTAACTTTAAAGTATCTATTTTAATAAACTTACTGCTATGAGCTATCAAATGTTAAAAATACATTTTCTCCCAATTGGTTTCTACAATTTTAGCTAAAACGGTCATTGATTTCTTAAAGTGATACAAAATAACTCAAAACACAATTACGCTAAAATAACTAAAAATTGGAAATTCAGACAATTTTTAAAATCACAATATTAAAAAGTTAATTGCATTTTCAGTTGTTTCTAAAATTTAAGTTATGGTCCTTAATAAAATAATTAGATTATAAGCAATAAGAATAATTAAATCATGAGTATTCAAGCTCTCAATTGTTTTTTATATGTTCATACATTTACATATAGAAAAATGTGCATATATATATATATATATATAGAGAGAGAGAGAGAGAGATAAACAATTTTATTTTACAAGACAGCTTAGTTGAATTTAATTCAAAAGTAATGAATTATTAATAAAGTAATGAACAAAATTATATATTTGTTAAAACTGTTCTGGTAACTACTGCATATAACTAATTTAAGGAAAGCATAAAATTTTATATTTTATATAAATATATAAAAAAAATTTAAAGGAAATTTAAAATACTCCATGTCATTTTCGTAATATAAATAAATAGTTATTTCAGTCTAATTCAAAGTACATTTATAATTTCAATATATATTATTTATTCTATATCTCATAGAATTTCATCATAAAAATTTGAAAGTAATAATACTTTGTAAGTAAGTAATTTCAAATATATTTCATTAGTATACTATTTAATATAGTTTCATAAGTAATATTTCCAACTTGAGTTTTGGTGATATTTCTAAATTAAAAGATTGATCATTCAAATTAAATTTTAAAAACAATATAAAATCTGGAGAATTAAATTTATAATAACTGTTATTTTTAAAACGATAATATATGATCTGTGAAATCTTTCGATATAATATTTTTAAAAATATATCAACTGTTATGAGATAAGTAAATATAATTTTTCAAAACTAATTTCAAAATATTCGAATTTTATATTGGGCAATAACTTATAAAACAATATTCAGATATCTAGAATACTGTGACATAATTTTGTTTGCTTGAAAGAAGATATTTCCAGGGAATTAAAGTAAGTGATTCACTAAAACTATAAAAAAATCGATTATTGGTGAAAAACCATATTTTAAATTTCAACTACAGACTAAAGACTTTCTTTCGTGAACGAAATACCTAATAAATATAAGCGTTGTTAATTATTGGCATTATAATCTAGACCAATGTATATTTTCAAAAATATTTGTTAAACATAGGAAGCTATTAAAAGATAATTACGCTCACCAGTGCAGTTTAAATGCATCATGGTAAAATATCTTTCATTATGAATGACAATGCAAACAACATGAAAAGCTAGTGATTTAAAACAATGAAATATATATTTAATAATTAAACCTGGCTTCACTTTACAAAGGTAATATTTTATACTTTTGTATAACACGGAATTATTTTTATAACAATTTGCCTTATATGGACCTATGGTTTTAAAAATCTTTTCATGCATTTATATATATAAATTGGTATAATGGTTTTCAGAAAATAGATTTTAATAAAATACATTATTCTTAATAACTTTCGATAAAGAATATTGAGTAAATTTTTTACAATTAAATTAATATTAAAATACTTTGTAATGGTGTAAAAATATTAATCAAAATAGTTAGTTGAATAAAAGCACTTAATTAACTATTTTAATTGATATTTTGGAAAGGATTAATAAAAAAATTTAAAATTACACTAAGTAAAGAAATATAAAATTAATCACATTTATAATGGGTTAAAAAATGTAAATAGAAAACCAATGTGAAAAACATATCATTTTATCTACATATTTAAAATAACCAGCGGGTGACCGAGCTCCGCTCAAGAAAACAGGTATCGAAGCTAACTCTAAGATTTAAATTTTCAATTGTGATTTATCAAAACAATACATGCCATAAGAAAATTTGTGAAACCATTGGTGAAAAGATAACCGGTTAAACCTCGGCTTTTCATCGTCCACCAGCGATGTCATGTCTTGATGTTCCATTGGAAATCCTCATCTGCACTGGTCTCTTCCATGTTTGCTGACCATGCACGGAGCACTTGGGTTCATATCACCACACGGGTTATGGATCATCCATTTCGAGATCAGTTCCGGATCATCTTCTGGAAACTTTATTAGTTTGCCATATTGGCTATAGATGGCAGCACGTTACCGCTTGAAACCTATTAGCCATTATGGCGAACTAATAAAGTTTGAAAATATCCTATCTGTAACTCCGAACTGCTCGACCGTAGCGTTTCAAAACCGGCGCCAATCGATTTCTCGTGGCCAAAAACCCCAGACCCCCAAGTTTACCGGAGTTTATTAATTCTGGGGCGATTTTCGACTTGGCAACCATTCCTCGTATTATAGTATAAGATTAGGAAAAGGAAATTACAAGTTTCCCGTTCCTGAACGTTTTTTCAGATTTCTTCCATATTAATTTTACCAGCGATAAGTCGTCAGTTTTCTCCTTAAACACAATTTGAAATGGAATTTCTAGAAGCATTGCATTTTTTACAAAGAGAAGGATTTTAACATATCCCATCAAATGCATGAACTGATTTCGCCAATTTGCATTTTTCATCTGAAAGCATGTAAAATTCTTGAATACATAATCAAGGACAAGATATTATCTTCGAATCAAAATTTTAAAAATATATCTCAAAATAAAATTTTGGCGGAAACTCCCAGTTTTAAAAAATGGATCAATTTCTTCACTTATTTTCCCAATGTGCAGACATCGCTATGCATTCAAAATACAGTGTGTTTATTGTTCAAATTTTATTTAAATTATTACATTCTTTTGTTTAGATAAGATACAGATTATTAAACTTAATTGACATAAATATATAAAGAATTTTGATATGCCTCGTGAAAAGCTTTTTACTGTAAATGGTTAGGTGATGAATATTTTATTGAAATGCTTTTGAGAATTAAAAATAACGAAGTAACATTTTGAATATATAAAATTGACCAAAATGTTCGAATATTTTTACAGTCCCGAATCAAACACAAAACAAATGATAATTTGTATTTGCACTCTTTTTTTGTAAGAAAAGACTAACTAAACCTTTCATTAAAGCCACTTTCAGAAAACCTAGAAATGAGTTTTCTTTCACTCGCATCGTTACGTATTTACGCCATCAGATTTTTCGATTTATTGGCAAGGAACCAAATGCTATCACAGTTCGAATCAAAAGCGTGGACCTAAAAAAAAGAGGGCCATTGAAGATGAAAGGTACAGGTAAGCATGTTAGGTACAAAATCGACATCAAGAGTGCCTTTTTGATACGGTGAAAGGGAAAAGTCGATGCTTTTAAGGACTAAAATAGCGCTGATTCAGGGCTATTGGCTAATGGCGCCAGTTCTTTTTGAGTAACAGCGGTCAATGGCTGAGGAGAATTCGACATCATTTACAAAAGGGAATTTTTTAAACGAAATCATTTGTCCTTAAAATTTGAATCCATCTCTCTTAAACAAATGGAAATTGTTTGATCTGATATACAGAATTTAAAAGAAATTAAAACTTTGTTGACAAAAAAAATGCTGCTACATAAAAGAAAAAAAATGCAGCCTATATTGCTAAGTACATGTTATTTATGTCCATTGACATTATACAGAATTTATTGTTTCCGCACATGAGTTTATGAATTAAATTGAATATCAACTTTGTTTAACAATAATTTCCTAGTTTTGAATATTACTGTCGAATAGTAAGCATATCATAGCAGTCGAAGATCAATATAATATAAATTCAGAATAATTATCTATCTTTCCATCTATAATGTTTGCGTGCATTTGTGTCGATGTGGGACTGTGCGAGCATGCGTGTGTGCGCGTATATGTGCTCTTAATTGCATAGTTATTGTTAAATGCTCGCCCTTCTAAAGATAAAGTATAATAAAAGTTAATTAAAAATTAAGAGCACATTTTTGTTGTTTTAAAAATAAACATTTCAAAACATTATTTGCATATCTACATACATAATTAATATCTCATATTGTTGCTTCTAAATAAAAAAAGTACAATCCCTCTTTATTCAATTATTAAAAATTGTCCTTTTAATTATATCAATTTTTGTGGACATTTTTCTCTATTTAAAAGATAAACATTTAATCTCATACTATGTATAATCTTTAACAGTAATTTTTAAATTACTGCAAAATTCAATTAATTTCTAAATTTTATTATCTATTCAATCAAATGCATTAGTCAATGTTGAAACTTTGAATATTTAAAAAATTCCACTGGACATTAATTCCAAATTAAAATTATCTCTTTAGCTCATTTTTTTATAATTCGCTATTTTCTTTCACACTGTATAATTTATTAATAATAGCAGTAGATTCATATTCTCAATCTTATTAAATAATAAGTCTGAGCTTCATATTGATAGATTAACAACAAGAAAAACCAATAGATTAAGCAAAATATCTCGTTATTAGGGATAGCTAATTTAGTATACATCTAAATATTTTGAGTAACAGTATTATTAATCATGCATTTTATATACTCCATTTTTGTATTGGAGATGCTTATTGAAAAATATTTTACTACTTTTGAAACCTCATTCACAGATACTACAATTAAGTGTTCATGCTCATTTAATCTACTAAATTTGACTTTTAACTTTATAAAATTTTGTTTCAGAAATGCATCAAATGTATTTCTGAAAGTATTTACTAAAATGTATTAAAGTTTTATATAACTTCCATCGAATGCAATAAAGGTTAATTATAAATTATGTTTGTATAAATTATGTTTTATCAATTCACAAGTACGAAACTTACCGTAAGTACACTATCACACTAAAGGTACCGTAAGTACACTATCTGAAAATAATGTTTTGGCAATAAGATATTAACTGCAAAAATATATTACTTTCTGTACTATTATATTTTATTTTGATAATATTTTATCCAAAAATTCACAATATATAAATAAAAATCTTGTCACTAGAGCACAGTTAGTAAATATTATTTCGTCTGAAATTGCATAGCTGTAAATTAGTCTTTATCCATAAATACATTAAAGTAAATAAATTTATCCAATGTATTCTGCTTTCATGCATTATTCAAAAATACTCTTGGATCGGGCTCAAGAAATAATAATTATTTCGATCTCAACTTAGTGAAAACAAAAAAAATAAATGCAACAGATGGCTTACAACAAATAGTGAATGATTTCAATACCTTTTCAATTGATTTCTCAAAAGAGAAGAAATGACAAACCGTTTTAATTTTTCGCATTGCATAATCAAAGCTTAGATTAACGTTGAATATTTATATGGCTCCCAATTTAGTCTTAGAAGTCGTACGTTTGTGACAAGAAAAAAATATTTCTGAAGAAAATTTACAACTTCCGAACAAATCGGAAATCTTTTCTCCTTTTCAACATGGACTTTTAATTAGCTTTGTTCAGTGATGTCTTCAGTTGTTGGTAATTTTCTCTTTCTGCATTTTCTTTGTGTCTTACTTTTGGGGCTCATTATAAATTTTCTGTTTTATTCTCTTCCAGATAATTATTTAAAACTTGCAACAATATATCTAATTTATTCGACAAAGTTCTCCATTTGTGTTACGCATTTTAAGCAGGTGAAACTGAATAACTCTTAACAAGAAATAGAAATCTTATTAGACGATGTGTAGGTTTGAGACAAAAAAATGATATTAGATTTTTTGAAAACTTAAGAGAATGAATATTTTCTATTATTCATTCTTTGGTGTGGACTAGAAAAATATAAATAATATGACTTTTAATTAATAATTATTTGTACTCTCGTTTGTATATTATTAGAACAATATTCTCAAATAATACAATGTAAAAATTATATTTATATTCCTTCTTTTAAATATTTTTTCACTCTTATCAAATATTAAAGCCAGAAATCTACTAAATTTTAATTACCTTATTTGTATTAATATTTTACGATGCCTTATTGTAATATAACATATAATTCTCATATGCCAACTATTATAGAGGGAAAAAGAATCTGTATTCACTTAGATAATTATATTTTACTATTCCAAATTTGAATTTCCCAGAGTACAAACTTATTTAAATCCTCACTTATACCAATAGGGTTTTTAAGATTAACAGAAAATAATTTTATTTGCAGTGGTTTTATACATTGTTTTATTGTAATTTAACGTATAAACCTCTCTTTATGCAGAACAAAATACTCTAAAATGACTTAAATAATTATCTCTCATTATTTCGAATTCCTTAAAGAATGAACATAAGGATGCGTTATATGATAACACACACACACACAGATATTTATATATATTATCGAACGTATCGTATAACGATCATAAGTATTACCGACAAGTTCTCTGTAGGTTCAAAGAAAATAATTTTCATTAAACATTATTTTTATCACTGTTTTTGATATCAGAATATAAAATACCACTGGTGTAAATACAGGAATATTACGAAAGCAAAAGATTGAAATGAATTTTTCCATTAAAGGTCATCTTTTTTTTCCATTTTTCTGAAGTGGAGACTTTACTTTATTCCAATAAACTCTTTTCTTACTAAAAGGACTTTAGACAGGGGCCCATTCAATGTACCGGGATGTACAGAGAAAGGATATTTCATGCAGGAAAACTAGATCTCCTACAGAGAATATAATACTTATATCCGATATAAGACACAGAAAATACTTATATCTGAATTAGTGTGTCTCTTAAAAATATATAGGAAACATCATACTTTTTTACTGAAAACCATAAAAGCATCTCGTATCTTCAGGTCTTTTATTATAGAGGAAAACGAAAACTATTTTCCAAAATGTAAATGAATTTACATACTTCTCTTTTTTCAGTTTATAGGCGAATCTATACCCACCTGAAAGATTTTCTGTATTTAAATGATGCACAAAGTTAACTTGTTTTTGTACCCATTTGAACATATCCATAAATGACTGCTGTTAGTTTTCAGAGTAAACTATTATTGACTAACTCAAAACAGAAGGCTGTTCCTAATCCTCTGTTTACAATTGTATCACCTGTTATAAAAATTCAGCTTTGGACAATAAAATTGTGTCTTAGGAGAGCAAAGGGCATATAATATACGTTACACATTTTTCACAATCATATATCTCTTCAGAATTCTTGTCCGATATGAGCAATGGATATCTCTTAATATTCATTGAATAAAAGTTTCTTTCGTGTTCATTAAAATATCAATCAATCTCCAAATGTCTTGTTTATTTCTCTATTTATCAATTGTTCCTTATCTATTAGAATCCCCTATTTTTATCTCTATACTTGGTTTCTAGAATGAATATATAAATAAGAACTTGATTAACTGTTTGAATCAATGAAAAAATCCTTGTATGTAATAAAAAGTTGTTTACTTTGAATCTCAAATAGATTAAATTAAAAATAATTGAAAGGTTTGTTGCAAAACGGATTTGGAGAAATGTAGAGTTACATTCAATATCATGTGGTAGAAAAACCCTTTTTCGTCTTTTTTATTTGTTGCCAAATTGATTGTTGAGTTTGTTGCAAAGTGCAAAACGTTAATTCTCACGTTACTCAAGGGTTAGAGCTGTTCTGTCTGATTAGAATTTAGAATTTTCAAATGTATTTTATAGCTTTCAGCAAACTCGGATAATTGGAGCTACCTCTTTGCAACAAACCCTTCAATTGGTTTTTATACATTCAATAAATCATTATTACTCTCTTTCTAAAATTTTATTTCCGTTATCAAAATGCTGTCGTATTCTATATGATAAGCGAATGGTTTCCAAAAAAAAACATTTGCTTTAAATCATTTTGTTTCATATGAGTATTTCATACAATTACACATTTTACATATTTTTATCTTTTTTCTTTTCAGTTCCACGCCGTCTACCGAGTACCGCAATCGATGCTTTGGCTAAAAATAACGAAGATGTACCAGTATTCCTCTTAGTCATCATTTGCATTGCTGGAACCCTCCTCATTCTCATAAATGGAGCTATTGTGGCGTGTTATATGCAGCGAAAAAAGAAAAGGCAAACGCAAGGTATTTTTTATGCATAAATTTTTTAAACTATAATTTGAAATAACGAGTTCCTTCTTTCAAGAAAAAGGTATTTTATGAACATAAAAGTGCAAAATTTTGAGTCTCAATGTTTTTAAACCTTATTCAGTGCTTGGTTTATGCATTAAAATAATTTTTCCATTCGACTAGTTTTATTTTGTTATTTTGTTTTATAGAAATATAGCTCATTTATTTCATTTTATTTGAAACTAGATTGTAATAAACTTTAAAAATAAAATTTTAAATCAAATACCAGACAAATCAAAGAAAACCTGCTGATTACTGAACTTGAAAACTCTATATAAAATTTTAGCTTATTGTAGTTTTAAATTCTTTGAAACCGGTGAGCTAATTTTCTTTTTTTAAAATTATTTTTAAAATATATTTTAATCATACTATTTTTAAATAACTGCATTTCATTTTCTAACCATTTCGACTCCATTTTCTTTCTAAACTTTAAAAAGTTATTATTATAAAGAAAAAGTATAGATCATTAAACTATCTTTTTCGTGTCTTTTTATCTCTTTATATAGTATTGATTCCATAATAAGCTATATCTAAATAAAATTTGAAAAAATAGTAAGTGTAATTATAATTTTTTTAAAATAAATAATTCGGACAAGATTTTCTTTAGAGCTTTAAAAATGTATTTATTCCTTTTAAATAAAATTCTAAACATGAAAATTTATAAGATTCAAATATTTTTTCAGTGGTATATTCCAATTCTTTATCTAAAAGAAATGTATTAAATATTAATTTTACACATTTTCTTGCATAAACTGTTTACTTTTTTCTTCTAGTAATAATTCTGTATTTCTGTTAATTTGCTTACTTAAAAAAAATTGAGTTTTCATTTTTTGTCTTGTAAACATAGATGTTGAATAAGTAAAGTTTCTTTGAAATGTAAGCACATTTAAAAATATTAAAGTTTACTTTTTTAAAATCAGCAATCAAGTTTCTTCCTTATACTAAAAACTAATGCATAAATATTAAAACTATTTCTCTTCTTAAAGTTAACTCCGCTAGACTTATTTTGTTTTTTGGTGTGCCTATTCCAAGTTTTAGAATTTAAATACTTATAAAGGATTAACAAAATATTATCATTTCAACTAAGAAAGTTAAAATTATCTCAGTAACGAGGAAAGTTTTATTTAAAAATTCAGTTTTCAACTTTTCAATCAGGAAAATTAAAAGATTCTTATGCAATTTCTTCTTTCTTACGAATGATTTTCTTATTGGTAAATTCAATTCCGGTTTTAATTTTTTTTCTAGTTTTACTCGAAAGGATTCATTTATAAATTAAGAGGAAGAACTATTTTTAAATAAAATTATTATTATTTGCTTATTATTATGAAGTTACAAATCAATTATTACTTATCACAAATTAAAAATGTATTTCAAATATTTAAATTATTTGTAAATAAAATTATTATTATTATTTACCTATTACGGTGACATTATGAATTAATAATTATTTGTCAAAAAGGAAAAATCATATTTCAGATATTTAAACAAAAAAATTATTGTTAAAATTTAATTATTGTTGCCATTAAATAATTGTGACATAAGGATCTCTTACAATTTCTTTAAACTAATTAGTAAATAAAATTTTTACAGTTTTTGAATTTTCCAAAGTTTTGGAATTCTATTTATTATAAGGTTTTCTTTTGAATTTTTGTAATAGATTATTACTTATAAATAATATATTTTTTATAAATAATGTCTCAATCAATCGTCTTAATATCAAATATTTGACATCTAACAAAGATTATCTGATAATAAAGCAATATGCGAATGAGTGTATTTGAATGAGTGTATTAAAGGGTAATCTTTTGACTGGATTTTTTTTTCTTTGAGAATGCAGTCACTGATGTGTTTGGCTTTGCTTACTACAATAAACCACGATTCCACGCAGTCGGAAGAGGTTTGAAAACGACTGATGGTACTTGAAATTCTGCAAAATAACTTTCTTGACTTATTAAATGCCAGACCGAAGTCTTTAGAACTACTATCAATATTACAGAATATGTTTTAATCATAATTTGCTGAACAAATTATTAGGACAAAGAAGGAGCATTTAAATTTCTTTTTCTAAAGCAATGAATATTTATTTCCCACTTCTTCCGATCTTTATTTTGAATACTTGAAACACAATATTTATTGCAAGCGAGAAATTAAAAAGATTTTTTTTTTTTTTTTTTTTTTTTTTTGCAAAAGAAAATATTTGTTTTTTTTTTCGAAAAAAAAATGTCTAAATGTGACTCGAAAAGCTATGCGTTATTTGCAATGTTATCGATGGATTTTATTATTATAAAACATGCAAAAGGTAAAATTTAATATATGTATATTCTTTAATGTAATATATGTAACTTTGGATGAAAAATGATAGAGCTGAATATTTAATCTTAAAGGTTTTCTAAAAAACAGAAGCGTAATGTGAAATGCATATTTTTAAGGAAAAATAAGAAATACGATACATCACTGTATAAAGTTTTATTTTTATACATTCAGATAATCTGGGTAAAAGCGACGGTGCCAATTGTTAATGCAAAATTGAAGATGCATTAGAAAATATGGTTTGTTATACTGCAGAATATATAATAATAACTGAGAGTTTTCAAAAATTAGGAATATATATAAATATATATGCAGAGAGAGAGAGAGAGAGAGAAGCTCAGGGCTTTATTTTTACACTTTCAAAAAATCTAGGTAAAAGTAGTTATGTACTGTTGAACGAAAAAACAGAGATATATTCGAAAATGTGGTTTTGTTTTTCAGCAATGTTGAAAAAGTGAAACTTCAATCTTGCATTGTATCGGACATTTCGTATTACGTTCAACAAAGGAGCATATTGCGGCAAAAAACTTACAATTGATGCAAGCAGTTAGAAGAAAGTGGTTATATGTGCAAAGGGTCATCCTAACTGGGCATCCTAAAAAACAGATGAAATTGTTAAAAATATCAAAATTCTTTGCAATATTAGGTACATTTGTTGTCTTATATATACATAAGACAACAAATGTGTGCCGCCAATATCTGCTTTACCTTAATATTTGTCAGTAGATCTTTAAAGCTGTGAGTTAAATAAATAAGGATCATTTAATTCTTGTGCTATCAGTAACGGATTTCCGAAATTCGATGTCTGTCACATAACAAACAGAACTCATAATGAATGCATAAAATAAAATTTTGAATTTTCCACTACCTCGCTATGCGTTGTTAATATCTCTATATACTGTCTTTAATGTGAAATAAATATTTTAAATCTGCGCCATTTTTCTAAATAAACTTGCAAGCGGCTAATTATTTTGTGACAATTATGTACGTTTCGATACATTTTAACTGCCGCTGCATCATTTATTTGTTTATAAATAAGTCGGTTGTTTATAAATAAGTAAATGGTATGCAGAATAACTTATGATATATACAAATCGAATAGAAAAATTTATGAGTGAATGGTATCTATTTATAAAAGATAGATCCTTTTATGACCGAATGTTAAAATTTCTGATCCAAACACACATAACTATTTATTACATCACGCCCATCCCTCTTAAGTTAAGCACAGACTAAAGGAGGATGTCCATTCTCTCTCTAAGCCTTTATCGCTTGTATGTAACAAATGTGTGTCACTTTTTAATGTCGGTATTTATAGTGGCAGCTGATAAGATTGGCGCCATGCTATAAATACAAAAAAAAACTTCAGATTTTAAACAGTACCATTTTGATACATCTGTTTACAACTCTATTGATATGCAATTTTACTACATTTCAATTTCCTACTATTTAATTTCAGATAATTGTTGGTTACAATTATGAAAAAAAAATATGTTTGGATTTATAGAAATAACCATGTTTTTAAGGGGGGGGGGGATCCAATGTTTGATTCTAAAAACATTTTATAAAGCTATAGCTTCCTTTTCAAATAAAATTTTAATAAACAATTTTTATTCATTTCGAATTTTATACTCTAAAATCCCTATCGGATTATAAAATTCTTTTTCGAATATTATCATTTTTATATTACAGAAAATAAGACTCACATTTTATTTTTCGATCCAGTTTTGTTTATCTTCTCTAAAAAATTATTCCTCTAAAATATATATTTTTTAAAAATTAAGTTCATGAAGAAACACTTCCAAAATGAGTTGTAACAAAATTGCATGAAATTCATGTATTTATTGATAAATTTTTCCACCTTTACCATCTTAATATCTGCACCAATGAACTTATTCGAATTTTAGAAATCAGATTAAACGACAGTATGTCTTCTTCCTAAGTATAAATAACTCTATTAGCCTTTACTATTTTACATTTAAAATGCTGCATCAATGCCAAACATGTTAAGCTTATTATAAACTAGGAAAATATTATCCATGAAACCTATTTCAAAAAAGAAAAACTTTGGTTGCAGAGAATTTTGAAAATAATCATTAAATAATTACAATTTTAAATTCATGTAAAGCAAAGTAAAGTTACAATTATTCAATTTTTATTAGTTAAAACCTATTCAGTTTGAACTATTTGAACTTGCTATTCAATGCCATTATTTCTATGTCGGATCTTTAGTATTTTGTCTTTAATCCTTAAATCCTCCTTATTCGCTTAAAAATTAAATCATTTTGCATTTTAACTAAGCAGCTCATTAAAGGATTAAAGTCAATTCCATGGAAGTGGTTTTTCAATAAAATTGTTTTCATGCTTAAATGAAAGTGAAAAAAAAACTTACTCTTCATCCAAACGCAAAAAATTTCCATAAAATAATTTATTTCAGCCTTATTCAAATTCAATTACTTAAAAAGCCTCACTACCGATCTTAACCAGAGCTTTCACAGATTTTTTTTCCAACTTCCAACGGCGCAACATTTCTTCCCCTCGACAAAACTAGAGATGAAAGAAAAAAAATAACCAGTCAAATGCTCGATAAAAAAAAAGGCTTTAAACAATTTCTGTAGAAGGCATAGACGATTTTTTTAACTCCCTCCCGCCTATCCCTACCAAATCCTCCGTAATATAATAAAAGTCCTTGTATATTTTTATTTACCTCTCTCCCTTACCAAACCAACCCCTCTTCTTTTAGAATCCTAGTTCTCGGTGATTCATCGCTTATATTAGCATGATCTTGAATGATTCATAAGCAAAGGATTTAAATTGCTGCCCTTTCGCTAAAAAGCACGCCAAAGAATAAAGTAGTGGTCCTTGGAATTCCATGCAAGGAATAAAGAAGACCGCTCTACAAGAGTTGGCATAATACCGCCGAAGTTTGGCATTTTTTTTTTCCTTCTTTCGCCTTTCTTATAATTGCCTCTACTCTCACAGTAGTGGAAATCTAACTACTTAGAGATTCGAGTGAGTTGATTTGGCGCGTTTTAGTGCGAGTTTTTATTACTGATGGCTGTAATAAAGGTGGTAAGAATGACAAAGGAACAGAGGAAAAGTAAAGCATATTGGAGTAGTTAGTGTCCGTAAAAAAACATAATTCTAGAAAATGCAACGTGATATTTTTAGTAATCTTGCCTTTTACCGCGTGGGTAGGAGAAGCCATAGAACTAAATTAAGTCGGATTTCTCAGTTGTTGAAGGGGTACGTGTTTATCAGATGAATAGAAAATTCACCCGAAATTATACTAGAAGATTCTTACGTGAGTAAAGTTGTGTCTTGCGTGAGAAAAATGAAACATCTGCCTTTTCACGTGTTATTTATTTTTTCATGCTGATAAGATTGTATCCTCAGAATATTCATGAGAAGATACTCAGAAAGAATATTGAGAATAAATTGAATGCTTAATGAAATTTTTCATGTTATCAATCAATAATTCATTTCAATTTCATACTTTTACTTCTGCTTTTCAAGTTGCAATTCCATAACTCCAAAGGTCAAATGAGAAGGGACAGTATTTGAGAATGAAATGCTGTGGCAGAGCTAACGCCTCGACACTGGGCTGTCAAATGCCAAATTTGATGATATCCAATATTTACCATATTTGGTCAAGCTATTCATTAATTAGGCCATTTTGTGTTAACTACTTAAAAACTTAAATATTAATTTGTGCTGTAGTTATATATATATATATATATATATATGAGAAAAAATAAAACTGTGAAGGAATAGTTCTTTAGTTTCGAAAAAGGATGCAGTTCTAAGAAATTAATAATTATTTAAATATCTAATCTATGACCCTCCAAGAAATCCAATCTCCATATTTTAATAAAATCATAATAATGTTAAATCATATATATATATCATATATATATATCATATATATATATCATATATATATATACATATATATATCACATATATAATGTTAAATCACATATATATGCATGCAATCTCTTGCTTTGGATCTACTTACTCTAACCAATAAGTTGAGGTTTTATCATTTTACAAATTTAACTTGATTGTATAAAGCAATTTTTTTAATGATAAAATTCCGTTTAAGGAATATTAAAAACCCATTTCCGATTTTTTTTTAAATTAGATTATACTTTTAATTGCATTGTAATGTTAAAGAATTTATATTTTCTTAAAATGGATGTAAGCAAAAAAAGAAAATCAAATTTATAATTCTTAAAAATTTATAAAGATTCTTGTGTATACTTTATGCTTAAGTGGTGAATAAAATTTTAAAATAATTTCGGTGTCAAATGTCATATGAAGAATTCCAAAAAATTCATTATTTTAAAAATACTGAATTATTTTAATGCATACAAATATTCAAGAAGAAAATGATTTCTTTCAAATATTATTACCAAGCATTAGAAGCCAAGTTAAATAATAATAGAATATAATGCATAAATGACTGTTTAAAAGAGAACATAAAATATGAAATCCTAATTGTTTATTAATTAAAAATGTAATTTTAAATTAATTTAAATCTGAAATAAATAATAAAATGTGGTTAATTTATTAAATATTAAGAATAAAATGAACATTGAATGCAGAATGCTTTTCCAACTCCTTTCTTATATCAAATTTCTATGTCGCAGAAATTAAATAACTCATATATATTTTAATCCCTTATGACGTCTTATAAAATTTCTTAACATCATAGTATGTAACTATTTTATTTATCATTAAAATTTATAGCTATCTAAAGAAAAATTTATAATGTCTGAGCACTTTTGTCCTATGCAATTAGGTATTAGCATGTTGCTTCGCTTCTTTTTAAAACTTTAATAGCAGCATTTTGCGAGACAAATGCTGAATTAATTTAGAAAAATGTGAATTTCTGAGTGTTATTGCTTTATGCAATTATATATTAAATAAAGCATTAACTTTTCCCAATGTTCTTTTCTTTAAAAAATTAATAATAACAGCGTTCGGACGAGCATTAAAAGTGAATAAGTTGTACAAAATAATAGCCGACGCTTAAGGATTGTCTGGCCTTGTGACATTTGAATATACATTTAATGTATTAATGCATTTTCTTCTTATATGTGTCTAATGCAATAAATTTCCATTTAAATTTTATACTTCTTTAATTAATGATGATTTTTTTTATATTTTAATATTTCAATAGGTATTTGCATTTAAAAGTTATATTCTGCATTATACTAAAATTATATATTTTTATTATTTAAACATTTTTTGTGATAAATTCTGAAGTCATGAAATAAAGTCTGCAAAACTAATTGCAATTCAATAAAATCGAATAAGAATTGAAAACATTATTTATCATTTTTTTCACTATTTTTAAATAGTTTTTCACTGTCTTTAAACAGTTTTAAATGAATGTGTTGGATAATTTATTGCTAAAAAGTAATTATAGACTGTTTTAGTTTGTCATTTTGAAGAAATGCGATTGAAAACCATATTATTTTATAATCGAAATCTACAAAGTAAGTGCATTTTTTCATCAAAATATCGAATCTCAATATCTGGGCAATTCTCTATAATTTGTAAGTCAAAAAATATATTTTTTGAAACATTTGATCTCATTTGATTATCTGAACATTTTTTTTTTTTGCATCTATATCAAAGGATGAGCTTTTTGTCAAATTTCAAATTAATTCATTGATGGGAATACTTTCTGTTTTTCTGACTATATAAGAATACGATTATTGAAGAAACAAAAGAGGAAAAGGAGAACGAATGCTTGTTGCTAGAATTACAGTGCTTTTTCAAATTTGTGTTTAAACCTACCACTGACAGACTTTCGCTTTGTCAGTCTATTTGTGTACAGGCAAATGTTAAATGCAAAAAAACTAGAAAAAAAAGAAGTTTTCAACATATATCAAAAATTTAAGTCTGCATTAAATTGTGAACCATTTGATCAACTATACAATGCCCAAAATATTAGGTTTTCCTTGAACATATAATGGAACAAATTGTGGAACGCATCTTTGTTTGAAAGCCTAGATTTGTCATAAAGCAATTTTTTTATGTTAAAAACATGTGAAACTAGATTCTTGAATTTTTTAGCGGTTAAGATAGCTATAGAAAGCTTCTTTTTAAATTTGTCCATCCTCTTTGATACATTTAAGGCAACACATTCTGATGAAAATTCATGAAAATACCGAATTTTTTTTTAATTGTCGCATTTGATAAAGCCGACTTTTCTAAATATGTCTATATAATACAGTTAAGAATAAAAAATATATACATTTTGAAGACGTTTTAGGCGGTTCTAGGAATTTTATATCAAGTTATTGTAATTTGAAATCTTTAATTTCGTTTTTCAACCTGATGTAATTTTGTTTACGTGCTGTTTACTTCGAAAGCCTAAGGCTTTTTTAAAAATTGATGTAGAGATGCGAAATTTTTTGTGAATGTTCCCAAATACAAGTTTTATAACACTTACTATGGAATTTGCTCTAAGATGCATAGTTATTTTTTTAAGTGTTCTAATTCAAAATATGTGTGTTTTTTTTCAGATTTTTTCTATGTTTAACAATGAAAATATTTATAATTAAATAATTATTATCAGAAGGATAAATTTCATAGTAACTTTTATGTAATAAATAACTATCTAGCAGGAAAAAGAATTGTGAAAAAATTTAAATATTTAAAAATGTTTTAGGGTCTTAAAAAACTTTATTTTTTAAAAAAAAATTAAATTTTTCAAAAACTGTTGAAAAAATTCAAATTTTTTTGTGGGCAGTTAAAGAATGCTATTTAAGATAAGATACACTTAAAATCTAATTTCAAATATTAAAATTTAAAAAAAATTAGATGGTACCGTGTCGCCTTAAAAGGCAGGACTTTAATTGAATGAATATCTTCTAAATTATTGGGGATACATATTAAAAGGTGTAAACGCTTTGAAATAAAAGTGGAATTAAAAATCGGAAAGTTTGATTTGAAAAAACTGTATGGTGAATATACTGTATTCACCATATACTGTATGATGAAACTTTTTTTCAAAATATATAAAAGGAAATATTAATTTCTTCCTCTTAAAACTGATTATTGTTCTAAACAATAAACTCTTAACCATTTGAGAGTCACTATATAAAAAAATTAATTTTAAAAAATGCTTAGGTGATGTTGCAATAATGTGTAAATATTGAAATATTTTACACATGAAAGATTTTCCTGTCTTCGTTTTTCTGACAAAGGGGTCAAACAGAGTAAATCCTATCATCATCAAAAATACTTTAGAATATTCCAAAGATTTCCATAACTCGTATTTTCATTTATTACTCCTTTTTTAAAAATCGAAAGCATATAATTTATATCCCTTACCATTTTCTTCAAATACCTGCAAAGTGTGTGTATTTGTGATCGTAATAAAAAGTTCCATGCAATTAACTTAAATCTGACGCTTGTTCCGTTAATGAAATCTTATCATTCTTCAAAATTTTATTTAAACGAGGAAACATTAATGCGCTATTAGTACAAGTTTGTAATTACTCATTTCTGACAAAGAATCCAGAGTCGAAATCTCATCATTGAACGCTAAATGCAATGGAAAGTATCACCGGAAAAAACTCCTATAAAATTATCCAACCAAAATATCCTACAGTGAAAAGGAATGCGGAACATCCTTTTTAGATCAGCAGGTGACTTATACTGTACAGAATAAAGTAGGACGTGAATAAGTTTTTATAAACAGCCGAAACTAAAAGGGACAATTGCACATTCAAACAAAATATGGGCATTTTGTTTTGAAAGGAAGAGTGAAAGCCTAACAAAATTGTTTTTGCATAAGCTGTGAAGTGAGCCAAATTAGAATATTTTTATTTTAGTAATTACTTTCGACATATATATATATATATATATATATATATAAACAACTATTTTTAAACAACTATTTAAGTACTATTTGCAAGAATTAAATTATTAAAAAATATGTATGACAAAATATAGAAATTAATAATAACATTCAAAAAATTAAAAGCAATTTACCCACAAATTCACCAGACTGTCACTAATTAGTTAACAAATCATTGATTAATTTTGCAGCATATTTAACCCATTTTTTTCACATTGATAATTAATGAGGAAACTTTTTTTTGAGTGGATTTGCTCATTAAATTTTAAAATGTCTTTTGCACAGCGCGCTATATATATTTTTTTTGCTTGAAATATAAAATAATTTCATCATCTAAAAATGTAAGAATTTAAAATTGTTGGCAAGGCGTTCTAATTAACTTTAAATATTATTTAGCATTCTTTTTAAAGTAAAGGAGACCTTTCAATATCCACTAAAATGATTTTAGTTATTAAGTGGCTAAGATAAATTAATTTTAATATGTAATCGAAAGTTGAAACAATGGCTTTCACACCACTTCTTCAAGGGTTAAATTTATTATTCCATTATTGCCTTCATATGTGTTAAGAATTTCGTTATTATTTATTACATATACCCTAAAAATATAAAATTCAAAAGTGAGCCAAAGCCAAATTCATGGTTTATTTATTTTACAAAACTAATATTTCTTTTCATTATTGCCCACATATGTGTTAAATACTACAATATTATTTGTTATACATATATACCTTAAAAATGAGAGTAAAATTCTAAAGTGAATACAAACTGAATCCATGATTTATTTATTTTGCAAAACTAATACGGTTTTTTTAGTAAGTACCATTACTTTATGTATTTAAAACTTTTAATATTTCTAGTTTTAATTGCAAAAGCTATTTTTTACAATTTTATTGTTATGAATCGTGTTATTTTATTGTTGTGTATCAATTCTTTTGTATGAAAATGTATTTATTTTACTATACAGACATGATTCCTTTTAAAAGGAGCCTTTTGGAAATACATTTTTACTCTTAATTATAACATTATTTTTATATAATTAAATAGATATTTTTAAATGTTTGCCACTTGTTCTAAAAATCCTTAATATTTTTGTTAAGTAATTCCTCCTTTGAAATTTTATACAAATACTTGAAGTTCTTAAATTTTTAATTAGTATTTGGATGTTTCCAAATTAATAGTTATAAACATTCTTAAATATTAGTCTGAGTGTTGGTATTTTACTTATACATTAATTGACAAGGAAATTGCATTTTCGATTAGTGTATTTTTTTTCATTGAATCTTAAAATGTCTTTTTCTCAAATTCATAATCTATCACTTCAAATATATAATCCTTTCATCATCTAAAAGGGCAAAAACTTTGAATTATTCTTAAAGAAATCTATTAATTTTAAATGTTTTTTTAAATTTCTTTTTGCAGTACTTTAATTATCTATTGAAAGGATTTTAGTGGTGAAGCAATAAGAATGAATTTATTGTAAAACATAATTAAAATGCAGAACATTGACTGTCGTATCACCCAACAATGAGAGCTAAAGATTATTATTTCAGTATTCCAAACTTATGTTTTGAGTATATTTTATATATATATATATATATATATATATATATATATATATATATATATATATTAAAAATAAGAGTACATACTAAAATCCTAATTTAATTATTTTACAAAAACTAATAATTATTTTACCAGTCTGCATCATCATTTTATGTGCATCAAATTTTTAAGATTTCCAATCTGGAATCTAAAACATAGAATATAGAATTTAAAAATCAAGATTATTATCTATAATCATATAGATTACTCCTCTCAACCGAAATTTTATAAAACCCTTTACCAAGAGACCTGATTTTTTTAATTTTAACATATTATTTATTGAAATTTTAAACTCCAGTGTTTATAGTTCTTAACTTCTTTATTAATATTTGGAAGTTTCCGGATTAATAATTGGCAACATTCTAAATTATTTGTCGGATTGCTACTTTTCCAATTCCTACTATTAGTTCACACTCTACTCATAGATATGTATTTATACTTCTTGTTCAAACTTTCAAACGTTAATAAAACACTTTGTATTCATCCATTCAAGTTCAAATATTTTTTTTCAACTTATAATGGACTAGCCGCCATTGGCGACCAGTTGGTTCGCCATGAGTAAAGCGTTCTAAAATTTTCAATTAAATCACATATTCATAAGCCTTGAAGTAATTCCAGGCATTGATTGACCTTAAATTAATATTTTCTTTAAGATGATGGACGGAAAGTTCTAAAAGTACACCTTTTCCTAATAATATTCTTTACTTTTATAAATCAGTCAGTTTTAACCATCGGTTATGCTTCCTAAATACTAAAAAAAAATTTCGATGATGTTGCCAAAATATTAAATATGTTTTTTTAAAGAAAGCGAGAAAGGGAAAAAAAGTATTTAATTAATGATACAGATATTGCAAACGATTACATAAATATGCCATTAAGTCGGGAATTCAATGCATATCCTGTCTAAATTCCATCAGGTTTACCGTAAGTAAAGAAGATTTATTGAGTTATTGACATAGATATTGCAAACGATTGTAGAAACCTTTGCTTTGCATTTATTTTTTAAAGAAAATATCACATTTTATATTTATTTTATTTCATCCAGTCACGTGCTGAAAGTTGTATTTCTGTAGATTTATTTTGCGATGATATTTTTTTATTTGAACTTCCGGCATTCTTTTATTTTATCTAGTCACGTGCTAAAAAAACATGGTTAAAATATTTCTTTAAAAATTCGTTAAAAATAGAAGTTTACGTTATAAATTTAAAAAACTGATACCGTTAGAAAGCTAATTTTTTAATCTTTAAATTGATGTAAAAATCATGTTTATGCGATTCTATTTTCGGAAGTTATAGCGGAAAAACGTCGAAATTTCGCTTAAATTTTAATTAATTCAAATTCTAATTAAAAATTCGAAAAAAGGGCTCCGAGGTGCACTTTCCGGACGTCCAAGGTATACATGTACCAAATTTGGTAGCTGTAGGTCCAACGGTCTGGCCTGTAGAGCGCCAACACACACACACACACACACACGCTCACACACACACACACACACGCTCACACACACACACACACATGCTCACACACACACACACACACACACACATACATTGAGCTTTATTATAAGTATAGATGACAGTTGATGCTAATACAGTTTTTTAAAATATTAATTCTTTAATTAAATGTATTAATTCTGAATACTTTTAGTAGAGTTTTAGCTGTTTGTAAGGAGAATTGAAATCCATAAGCAATAACTCAATCAGTAAAATAGAAGTATTTCAGTATTTTTCACATGAAGGTGAAGAATGCGAGTTCAATTCTTGTGAAAATCAATAATCTCTTGATACTTAATAATTTTTTGGATAATTATGTTATAAAAAGTAACTAAAATAAAATTTTCTTTTGTTGACCTAAGTTGGAATCGAATTAGAAAAAATATATTGCTTGTTTAACTTATGCATTATTCTAATTGGTATTTCTGGAAAATACAATTTCTTTAAATAACTGAAGAAGAAGGGATATTAAAAAAATTTCATAGTTTGTAGGAAAAAAAAGCACTACTTATTTCATACCAAGTCTCGTTATTTTAATCACTAATATCAGAGACGCATTTCTTTCCCTTATTCTTAATTTCTTTTCGCCGAATGCTCCCGATACACTTTCAGCCAATATTACTCACATTAATTAGTTTCTTCGAAAACAAACCGAAGAATATTCTTTCGCTTTAACAAAGAAAAAACTTTTGTAATATAAACCAAACTGCAAAGGAAAACAATATTCTTAAGAAAAGAATTTTTAATATGAAAAGAGCACTTCCTCGCTATGCTGCATATTCCATTACGCCAACGAAAAGCCGAAGAAGAAGAAGCAACATAAAATGTTTCTGCTATTACTATCTTCATAAGGACAAGAGCAATAAATCGCTTGTTTTGCAATTTTCTGAAACAATAAGTTGCAAAATCGGCTTGCATGTGTGGTTTAATGCAGAAGAAAATAGCCTGCAAATAAATTACTTTAAAGTATTTTATGGCTACCACTTGTTTCTGAAATGTGAATGGAAGTCAATAGATAGGGAAAAAAGCTGTTGAATTGAAGACATATATTACAAAATATTAGATTGTTTGAGTGTAATGGTGAATGTTGATGCATTATTTGTATTTAAAATACATTACTTTCATTATATGTTTCAAAAAATGAATCATGGTTATTTTAAATTATTTAAATTTTAATTTGGGTACTTTTTGTTAAATGTTCTAGATTTGAAAAGGAATTTTAATTATCTTTATATTTCTATATCGAATTTCTAAAAGAAATTAATTTTAATCTTTATGTTCAATGCTGTAGCAAAGGGAAGCACACATTTATTTTCGAAAGTGGAATATTTTGTTATATCTTTAAAATATAAATTTATTTAAATTAAAATTTAAACGTTCAGTATTAAGAATAAGGCAGGAGACACTTTTCTTTGCCGATTTTTATTTGCTTTATTGTCTATCACTTTACTTTTAAATTTATTGTTATTATGCAATGCGACACAATCCCTGCTTTATCATGAAAAATATAAAACCCAGTTTAAATTTATCTTCATGCCTTTATGAAAACCTTTATTATTTCCTCGTGTATCAATAATTGCAAATGCTCTATTTTCTTATATTGATGCATATACATATATTGTTTCAATATGTTTTCATTCTATACGCTTTGATACTACATGAATTTTTTAATGCTTGCAAGGCTTTTTCATACATCAATAAATACATATATTGTTACTACATTTATCAATGAAAACGTGACTTTTTCTACATGTGTCAATCAGTGTATTCTTCTGCAAGTAACGATGATTTCAGGAAATAATAATATATTTAATATAAATATCTGTATAATATCATATAATTGCATCAATGAACACATATAATATTTTATTCTGCAGGAATTAATGAATACGTGTATTATTTCTGAATGCAGTTAGGAATACACTGTTATTTCTATATGCATTTTTGCATATATTTTTAAAATTATGTATTTTTCTACATGCAGTGTTTTTCATATATTTGCGAAATCATGTATTGATTACTCGAACAGCTTTTTCAGATAGGCATGAAATATTAATTTACACAAAGAAAAAGCAATTTTTATTCTCATCAAAAAAATTCTGTTCTTCATTTTAGGATATCCAGTCTCCGAAGCTAAGGGTCCACCATACGGTTCGAGCATGTATTCTAGGGATAAGTACCACGACACTATAAATGGTGAAGCACTTCGAAGCCCCTTGAATGATGTAGAAGAGACATTTCATGAAGACATACTAATGAAAGAAATAATGGTAAAATAACGATGATCAATTAATCATTAATCTTAAAAAGTCTATATTTATTTTATAGAAGATTTAAAATTCCTTTCAATCAGTCTGGTGTTCATCTCATTAAATGCAACAGAAGCGTTTTTCTTTCCAGCTCAAATTCCTTAAGAAATGTTCTTTTGGGGATAAAATAATTTGTTTAGTTGTTTAAAATTGTAATAAATTTGTTTAGTTGTTTAAAATTGTAATAAATTTGTTTTTTGGTGATAAATATCTAACATAAAATTATATAAAATAATAAAATTATATAATATAATTATATTTCTTTTATTACAGAAACAGGAAGCTGAACCAAGCAAAAGTTCAAAAATTGAGCCTAAAGTTCCACCTCGTAAGTAAATTAATATATACGATTTTTTTTTTCAGATGTTTCTTTATAAATAGATCTATCTAATGAAATGTTACAAATACCATATACGTAGGCATATACCAGATATTCACTAGGTCTTACATTAATGAAAAAATCAATTAAAAAGAATGACGAATATAGTCATAATTTTGTTTTATATTTTGAACCTTACTTTAAATAGTTTATTTTCAACGAAGTGAATACAACTCAACGTACATATTTCAAAATTCAGAAAGTACATATGCCATAATTAATTGCGCGTCAGATATTCGAAACCACATCTGTTATTACCGATGAAATATCATCTATTATTCTTACCTTTAATGTGCCCATTTGGGGGCCATTGTTGCTTAGTGAGCACTGTCTTTGAAATATTAGCATTTGACATATAAAAATTCTAAAGGAATTACGGCTGTAGAATGTAAGATCATGCTATAAGATGTCCCCTTCCAAACAATCAGTTGAAAAAATGTAATCAAAAATTTCACGGACAGGAATTTCCCATTGTGGATGAGCACATCTTGTTGATAAAAGTGTTTGGCATTCTTCTTATTAAGGTTCTACGAACAATTGCAGTATATTGAAATAAATCGTTCTTGTAAAAGAAGAATCCGAACATGTCTGTCTTCAAAAAATTATCACAAAAACTATGATTTAAATATCTTAAAAAAATTCGATACATCAAACCATTTCTGTACAATTTCTCACTGATTTTTAAAAATTTTAATTTGATGCACAAATTTTAACAGAACATACATTGCCATAATGAAATTCAGACTAATTTAATTGTCCTGTGGAAAAATTCAGTCAATCACTTGCTCTCTCTCTCTCTCACACACACACAAAACTATTAGTACCGTAAAGCCATTGGATTTACTTGTAGTATGGTCTGAAAACAATCAGCAGACTTCTGTTGAAAACAATGTCGATATTTATTAAACACGAAGACACTAACAGACAGATAACGAATACACATTCGACAAATATTTATGGCCAGAACGAACACTGACAACGCACATCAGCATACTAAGCAAACAGTAGCCCACAAGTAACAATCGGTAGCAATAACAACCACAGCACACAAAGTGCCAGACAAAATTTAGCAGGAGAGGGGATCTGCGTAGATTCACTCTACGGTCTCTTCAAACGGCTGCAAATCTTCACTGTATCCTCGCTTTAGCTGTATCCAACTGTCGACACTCTACTACACAACTGGCTATTCCTAAAAAGGCTCGATGCTACTTCCACAATATCAGGACTCGCCTCACAGCTCAGTTCAGAAATCACTTGAGATCCCCACAGTGCTGAGTTTTCGTCAAACTATTCCACATTTGCTTCGTTATCCTCTCGATACTTGTCAACAACGACTACGATTGCTTTCGGCTTGAAACTGCCGGTCTTTTATAGTTCTCGGAGACCGTCTGAGAAAGTTCTGAAACAGTCAGGTGTATCTCAATTATTATTTTCTGTACTGCTAAAATTCCCAGCATTTGCAGTAATATCAGTAATTTGCGATATTAGAGCAAATGTCAGGAATTTTGCAGTAATTTGCGACAATAAGCCAAACAGTTTGCAGTAATTTGCCACAATAAGCCAAAGTCACCAAATTGCCACAATTTGTCGCCAAACTGGTGTCACTGCGACGTTGCCCGAGCTATAGCCAATACAGCTGATCGTAAAACGATCTCTCCAGTAATCGAACTACCATACTGGGAATCAACATTACAGATTTGTAACAATATTAATAGTTTCTTATTCACTACTAATAGTATAGCAGCCTGGAAAGTCTATATCCCAGGTAAATTAAATAGTCGCCAAAGGTAATTGGTAAACAACTGAAGCTGCAATTGTTCATTTCGACATAAGTCTGCATATACAAACCTGAATATAAACAGTGACTAAAAATAACATGCGTGTTTATGATGATGTAAAATAGAAAAAATACTGCAGGTTAAAAGATTAATTACTATAAGTTAACATGCATATAAATTTCCTTCTAATAAAACAGTTTTTTTCTGGAAAGTAAGAAAAAAAAACTGTTTTAAATTATCCGAAATATTCTTCTTTATCTTAACTTAAAAATAGATGCTTTATAATAATGATAAATCATTTTTAGTGCGAATATAGCTTAAAATTCCTTGCTATGTCTCCAATCTCATTAAATATATATGATCGAAAACCAGAAAAAAAAATGTAAAGAACTTCGATGGGATTTAAATACTAAACTACTCTACGCACCACATCTAAAAAGTACTTTCAAACTTCATGATTAAAAACCTCAACGAAAAGATAATTAAAATTTCTTCCACAAGAGGTGTTCCTTTGTGATTTTAAAGCGATGTCAAATTCTTTGTGATCGTATAAAAGAGAATTTTCAAAGCCTAAGCCATTTATATGCAAATTACTGCAGATTAACAGCTCTGGGAATATCTTTCTCGAAAGATTATGAAATAGAAAAATAATAATAATGAAAAAAAAATCCATTTCATGATCCACAAAATCTTTTCAGCGGTTGAAACCAATGCGAAAAAGGAGCTTTTTGGCTTTATTCGAATAAATTATTAATTTTTATTGCACTTTTAACACTTTGTTTCGTTTCATTCGAAGAAGGATAGAATATTTTTAACAAAAAAATGCATCGCTAGAGTGGAGCTCTATTAGCTTATATGTATGCACGAAAAAAAAAGTATGCATTGTTTTGTTGGGAATTCAAATAATAGGATTTCCGTTTTCATAGATCTTTGTTAAATATAGTTTATTAGAATAATATTACTCATTTTTTTTTAACTTTCAAGTGGAAATAAACAAATCCTTTATTTTATTTTTGCAATATCTACACTTTTCTCCGGTTATTTACTTTTTAAAATGTTTGTTTCCAATTATTTCTTTAATTTAAATTAATTTTCGTTTTGCTCTAGAGATAGTTTATATTTGTGTGGTATGTTTAACTATATAACTAACAACATTGGAAAGAAAACGAATTTATTTTATTTTTCCGAATATACAATGTAATTAGAATCTATTCGTAATTTTATTTAATTAGCAATTTGGACATTCTCCTGCATATATTTTTGCACAGTTTAAGGAAATTATTCTGATATTTTTTTATTCATTTTATTCTTTTTGTTTTGTAACTAAATTATGAGTTCTTTTTATAATAAAATAATGATAAAAAATCAATATTGAATTAATCTCCCTTTTAGATGTTAGTAGTTATTCATTTACTTAAACATCAATATGAAAATCCTAAAAAAGTTAATTTAATTAAAAAACAATTCAAAAATAATATTCATCGTCTTAAATTGTTGTTCTTACAAAGGGTGTTTACCTGTTAAAGTTAATAGCAGTTTCCCTCTCATAAATATAGTTCGTTTGTTATAATTTAAACTAGCTTTCAAAGATTAATATACTTGCATTAAAGGAAATCAGAATAAAGAAAACAAATGAGTTTAATGTGTGCGTGTTTTTATTTATTATTTGGAGAAAATAATCTAGATTTTTCACAATAAATTTCGGGTATATTTTTCTCGAATTATAAAGTAACGCAATAATTACTAGATAAATTTAGTCTAAGTTTAATATACAATGCAAAGTAATGTGTTTGATTCTTCTCGAAGAGGACATATAATATATTATAGAATATTGACAATATATTCTAGAATAAGTGATGTAATCACAACTATGTTCTGTAAAATGATCTTTGAGGCAATAATGCAACAGTTCATAACAAGCTTATTTTCCATTCAGGATTTTATCATGGACATTATGAATTACTTGAACATTTGGAAAAGTAAACCCTTTGAACCATAAAACATTATGGTATGCTATTATTTGTGTCGGCCCGGAAAATGATTATTTGGTTGCATGATGCTAGTTGCCTGTGTTTTTCTGTAGAGAAGCTTTCCGAATATTATATTAAGTGTACTTCCAGAGATACAATCTTGCAAGTAACCGATCATAGGCATCAATTTTATCATGGGGAAGGTGCATTATGGGGACATTTGAATGTGTAAATTGTTTTAACTAGGAGGCATTATGGTGTGTAATTTTTGGCCTAGAAAATTATTGCTTGCTTGGAAAATACTTGCTGCCGTTGTGATTCAATAGAGACGCATTAGGGACAATCTTGTAAATGTGCTTCTAGAGCTACACTATGGCAAATAATGGATTATAGGTATCAATTTTATCATGGGTATTAGACATTATTCAAACATTTGAACTTTTAATCTTTTTAACCTGAATCCGTTATTTATTTAGGTCTGGAACATACTTTCTTTCTTGGAAAAGACTTGTTACCGTTGTGTTTATAATTATAAGTTTTCCGAATAGTTAAATAAATGTGCTACCATAGATACAATCCAGCAGGTACTCGCCATAACATAATATCTAACAACATTTTGCATATTATTTTTCTAATAACTTTTACAAGTTTAGTGGATGTTGTTAAAGCCATGCGGTACTTTTGCTAAGTTTGCATACACTGCGCCCTATAAAAAGTGATTTATATCAGTAAAACTGATTTCAAAACCAGTTGCTAAGAAGAGTTGCCTTTTGGTGAAATCCTGCCCATCGGCTATCGTCCAGAATGCGTTTACCATAACAAAGCATTAAATAACATGAGGCGTCTGATGCTTCATTACATAACTATAATAGCTGCAATTTAGATATAATTTATAATTGAATTCAATTGTTTATAAATTAAATAATTTTTAGAAATGATAATGCTCACAAAATATTATGTAAAAATGGCTTAGTTATGTAAACTCGATTTATTTTGTGGAATTAAATAACTTCTCTGATTTATTCTAGGAACACATCAAAACAATCAAAGATGGTCGAGTTCAGCAGAAAACAGTTGCCCAGATATTTTGAAGAACGGTCATAATTACGTGAAAGTAAGTATTTTTTACTGGTTAACATATAACAAATTATCAAAAAGATTATGCAGAAATCTTTTAATTTGCATTTTTAAGATATTTTTAAATAACAACAAATTTAAACTTATAATGCTGCCGAAAAATAAACTTTAAACTCACATTATTATGAGAATACGTAAAAATAGACCTTGTAACGATGATTTATAAGAATTTCAATTATTTAATGAATTAACTAACTTTAACTTTTTCGTTCCGCTTGATTTTTTTTTAACATTTTAGCTATACTCACAAATGTATTTAATTTGTCACACCTCTGTATTCATTGTTTTGTCCCTAGAATTATGAATATAAATGGGGCATCTAATGGGATGAATGTAAGCAGAATATAAATGTTTTATCCCCTCACTTAGGAGATGCAATTACGAATCAAATATTTCAATATTAATTTTATACATTTGAGAAATATCTTTTTATGCGCTGATATTATCAATAAAAAGTTTAATTATTAATCTTTATTTTATTGTTTATAATAATGTTCCTAAATAACTTAATACAATGCAAAAATCATTATATTACAAACATATTAATCGAAAACTAGCAGTCATATGCCAAAATTTGTTAATGCATGCCACCACATGTTAATTTTTAAAATATATTTTTTCAAAATATTGCTAAATATTTCTAAATGCTTAGGATTTAATACACTGAGGAAGGATAGGTTGATTGTAAAATTCCATTTTTCATCTTTGTTCAGTGTTTGATGGTAAATAGTGATAAGGTATAAAATTAATCATAACTTTTGAACATATTAATGATTTTTTACTTTTAAATCGGTTTATTAATGAATTTAAATTTGAACTATTCTCAAACAATTAGAATGATATATAGTTCAAGAAAAAATAATTATGCTTTCAATTTAACATTATATAGATTAAACGCTAAATACCAAGTGACATTTAATCTGTTAATATTGTATGAACATACAGTTCATCCGTATGAGCTAAGTCTTGTTTATTTTACTATAAAGGATAGATTAATCGATTTTTTTTTTTTAAATTCAGAATGCACATAAGAAATAAAAAAGAATTAAAACTACATAAAAGAATAAAGAGATTATAAAGGAAGGCAAATTATATTCACATCCTTCCATATCCCAGGCATATTCTTTCAATCATGATATGTATCAATTTTTTAGAAAAAAAATTATGAGTGTCATTATATTATTGATTATTTTTGGCACAGTTTTTAATGCCTGTTTAAAAATTTAACAGAGAATTGCATACGGTCGCTGAAAAAAAATCTATAATTCTATCAAATAAATTTATTTTGATAAAACTCATTTTCACTTGAATATTGCATTTGCTTTTCTTTTAATTTATCTATTTACATTTACAATTGTGTTTCCACTTTCAACAAAAATATTCAATGAAATTACATCAAATATATAAATATGTATTTTTCCTATAACTTAACTATTTTTAATTTGTTCGAAATAAGTATTTTTCTTTAAATTCTACGCACTAGAGAATAATTTCAAGAATTCATGTATACTTCTAATCATAATAATTTCATTTACCTCTCACATATCATATTTATTCAAGTTAGACATCAAAAAACTTTAACGTCAAGAATTGTATCTTAAAAAATTTAAAGGGAACTTTGGAATGAATGAACCCTTTCTTTTTTTATGTGATCTCAAAACAATTATAGCATTCTTATAGAGTTGAGACGTTTAGGATAGGTCTCTTATAAACAAATTTGAAGAGTCTGAAAATTGCTCTAAGAACAATGCTGTCGAAAAATATTTTACTGAGTCTCGCAGTCTTTCAAAATAAAAACTTTATTGTACAGAAAATAGAGATAAAATTATCAAGAGATAATTAATGTTGTTAAAAGGTTATAATCTACTGTACTTTAATTTTTTTAAAGCTTCTCTTTTGATACCATATACTTAAAAGATTCATGGCCTAAGATTACCAAATATAAAGAATTTTGAGATATTTTATGATAATTATGTTGATGAAGTAGGGAAAATTAAAAAAAAGAAAACTTTAGATTTTTGCATAACTCCTTGTTTTTAAAATCCGATTTATAAAAATAATAAGGTAAAAAAGCCCAGGATAATTTGAATTAAACAACCTTCCAGTAAATAAAAACTAACGTCATGAATGCATCATAACTTTCCTTATAGTACGATACAAGATTTTACCTTTCATAAAAATATATAAGTTCCGTCAACGGAGTGTGAGTATCTTGATGTCACATCATTCTTAAGTTTACCAGAATAGAAAACTACTCTTTTTCAACCCATATAAGAGATAACTCTAAGTGGCATTTACAAATAGAATAGCTATCTCAATAGTACAATTAATTAAATAAACTTAGTTTCAAATTATTTTATATTTATTATATTTGATGCACTGCTTTTATTCAAAGAAACGTGTGCTTAATAACTCTATTTTCATCTTTGAAAATCTTATAAGTCGATGTGGCCTGATGGTAAGGTCTGGGCTAATGAGTCGTAGGGTGTTTCAGTTTCAAGACTCGATTCCACCGTAGAACTGTCGTTTAAAGTCGGTTGTTGCATGTTAAATCCGTCAGGGACCTACGCCCTCTTGTTGATGTGGAGTAGATAATGCGGGTGGCAGCTTAGATGTCCTCGTCATCTGATCGTGGCTCAAAATTACAAGTTAGGGCCCAAAATAGCCTTAGTGTTACTTTAAAATGGGACGTTAATGTTATTAAACTAAAATAAATTTGATTCGTCTTATAATATATATATATAATCAACTTGTATTGTTAATTATATAGTTATTTAACATAAGAATCAAATAATAAATACGTCATAGAATCTTATTCCTAATAGACACTCTGATTTATTTAGCGGGATCTTACAGACGTCTAGTTACGGTGTATCTATGGATATACAGCTTATCCATAACGTGACATTCTTTCTTAGTTTTAGTAAGCTTAATTTCGGTATAACTCAATTCGTGAGGCAACACATTGTCCAAGAGACCTATAATTCTAAACATAGCTTCGTTTACCTACCACAAGTCGTATTTATTCTAGATAATACGACCTGCCTCAATTAACTTCAATGATTGGATCTTCTAAAACGATACGGAGCCATTGACGTTGGTTAAGCGTGCTTTTCCGGTTGTGATGTCCGGACGGCCTGCAGTATTCAGAACTGTTTATGAGTGACTCTGGTTTATTTCGCCACTTCAGTAATTAAGCTTTTCTATGCACAAGAGAGGGTCATTATGGAAATAATTTCACTCTTTTAAGTTACAGAGTAATTCATAGAGGGAAATGAATAAATTTTGCTCTTTCAAATATTTCGTTATATATAAGATACTGAGATAGCAATTTAATTCCTGGAATATGGGTAGCGCTTGATCTGGGCTTTCCGAGTTCGAGTCCCGGTTGGGCATGGATGTTCTGTGCTCTATCTGTGAGGTGTTTGAATGCCCCCCGTAAAAAGGAGTTGTGCATGATGATGGCAAATCGCACTCTTAACCTTAATTGGCTCTACTGAGAAAACAAGAAATGATATCTTAGTTTAAATCGCTGACAAATTTGTCAGTGGGCTTATAAAGTGTTATAAGTAATAACAACAACAATTCAATAGCATTATTTATCTATTGTTAGATGTTAGTTTTTATTTTTAAAAATGCAATGCAAAGTTAATAACTACGTACTTGAAAGATGTATCTCATTATTGGGCTTTAAAACAAAAGAGAATATGCCTGGTAAAGAGTGATTTAATATATAATAATAATAATAACATTAATTGAGACTAGTTTTTTCATATCGTGTTGCGTATAAAATTTCCCTATATGCAGATTAGTTTCTTGATATTATGTTGAGCATAAAAATCCCTTACATGCAGAATATGTTTTTAACAACAATGTAGAATGATTTCCTGATATTGTGTTGTGCATAAAAATCCCCTGTATGTAAAATATATTTTTATAAGCTTCTTTTCCATTTCCAGGATGGTTGCAATTCCACGACTTCCGAAATCGACATCAATACCGCAGACATCAACCGCAGTTCCTTGCTCAATGAAAGAGTTCCAGCAGATCCAACAATGTTCATACCCCCCTCACCCTTAATCGCAGACGATCCCTTGCTGAAACCAGGGGGTGCAGCAATGGCCTTAGGGGTGTCGGCTGTAGACTTGACTTCGGGGAAGACAAAGACTATTGTCATCCACCCTCCTCATAAGCACCATGAAGCAAGTGCGAACCAGTCATCGCTGGTGACACTCGACGGTCACTTTTTATGACTTTGAGGGAAACATGTTCAAGTTTCTCCTGGTGTTACAAGCTCTCATGGAGAGGGATCATATCCGATGTCGTTTGCTCATGTATTTTGTGACAATGTCGCATTTTGATATGTCAACTAAATGACTACGACACCCATTAAATGTGCTGTAATTAATTTAATTTTATATTTTATTAATGTTTAATGATGGAATTGTATCTGTTGATGGATATGGTGTATTTAGTTCGAGTTGTGTAAAGGAACTGAAGATCAAAAGCAGTGAAAGAAGTTGTATGAGCATTTAGTTACCGCGCTGAGATCTTTATACGAGCAAAAACGAAACCAGTGGCAAGTAGAGTAAACGAAAACAGTGGCATCAAAAGTATGGATATCCCAATAGCAAAACTTGGCAAGGACTTCTAGCTAGCGCATTTGGTTGCACAATATTATGCAGTATTGTGTAATATCTTTATTGTAAAATATGTATGTGCTTCTGGGATCCATTTTAATGGTGAGGTTGATATTTAACTATAAATAAAAAATCCGAGACAATTATAATAAAATTGTCGATATGAGGCTTCGGTGATATATCCATACCTGCTGCGCCAATCATTACAGGCAGTTGGAAAAATAATGAAGATATATATACATTTAAATATAAAGAAAAATATATAGCTCAGTAGCGTGTACGAGAAGTCATTGAAATAAGTTATGTATATCCACATTTTTGGCGCCAATTTGGGAGTTATGTTGAAGTAAAAGCAATGTTTTTAAAATCAAATATAGTCTGTGGGGATATAATGGGATAGATAATGTGTGCTGGATATCGTTTAGCCTTGCTAAGCCACTGAGAACAATGGATAAAATAAGAGAAAATTTGATGCATGAAAAACTGTAGCAAAGGTAACAAATTCAGAGAGATAAAGGTATAGAATTCAAGAAGAAAAAAAATGGCAAATAGATGTAGGCATAACTAATTCAGATGGCATATGGGTTGAAGAAGGAAGAAATCCATCTATGGTGTCATTTAATATGATTAAGAAAGCCCAGTAAGATATGATATCGTATATGGCAGATCAATAAAACCTTAGGGTGATACCTAATCTAGGTCGAAAGACATGACCAAAATAAATAGAGATTCAGTATGCAGGAATGGCGAAAAAGTAGTCTAAGTAAATGATAGATGTACATAAGATCGCTGATAATCTGATTAGATGAAAGATGAAAGAATGTGAAGAGTTCTAAGCAAAAAAGACGTATTATTATTATTATTCTGTTAATATATTTTCTTTGATTTTACTCAGAGGATCTTGTAAATCGCACTTTTCCGAAGGATTGTGGAAACAATGCGAATATATCATTAGTGTTCTTCGCACTACATGTAAACAACTGTTAAATTAAATTTCAAAAAGAAAGCAACTGCGTTGTTGAAATATTTCAGATTTCAAAATTGTCATTTTTAAAGAACAAATAATAGTCCTCAAATAAGGAATTAAAAATCTTATAAATACTTAAAACGAGACTGAACTGATAATACTAAAACAAAATAGATAATAATATCCCATTATTTTTTGTCACGTATGAGATTATTGAAAATTAAATTTTTTTAGGAAAGTTTTGAACGAAAACTCTCAATTATATTGTTAATATATAAGCTAAATAACAAATGCAGCTGAAATTTCCATTTTCTTTTAAATAAATACTCAAATATGTGTACATATGAACACGTATTATCAAAATCTTATATTATTTAATATGGAAATGCCAATCGTCGTCATAAAACCTCAAGAAAGAAAAGGACACAAAGTTGTCATTATAATAGAATCTCGCATAAAAAATAATTTGATTATAAAGTTTTTTGATGCAATAGACTCTCCTTTAAAACTCTAAAGGGACCATCACATAAAGAAAAATTATTTTGATATTCTATTTTTCATCTTTCTCATTGAAGAGTCACAAAGTTGGAAGTTCTTGTTTTATCTATTAAAGAGATCATAACAAAAGAGTTGTGTCATCATAAAAATTCCATTACATGATAATAAGACAGAAAGTAAAGTAATGAGAAATTAAATTGTCATTATATGGTTCAATGCTTTCGTTTCTCTCTCTCTCTCTCTCTATCTTTGTTTTGTTGAAAAAAATATTAAATGTTTCCCACCTGAAAAATATCCTTTTCGCGCTATTAAATTCAGAGATGCTATCAAGTAATTTAAACGTAGCATAAAACTTGAAAAATATTTTATAATGAAAATTCCGGAGAAAATAAAACTAAAATATTCTGAAAAAACAAAGATGATTTAACTTTCAAACTAGTCACAATAGAGGCTCAAACTTTATTACTTTTCTCTAATGTATGCATAAAAATATTTCTCTCCATTTCAAGCCCTATTTCTCAATATATGAACGAAATTTTTAAAAATTATTTTCAATAGTCTCTAATTAAATATCATAAACAAAATTGTAATTATATATTTATCCCATTGAATCATATACCATACAGAAGAGAAGGAAAACGGCAATTAATTATGGAAAAAATTATGTTTGGAATTGAGAGAGCTATTAATTACATTCCAAATGCAATTTCTTAAGAAAAAAATTTAATGCATAATAGAATTTCTAAATACTGTAGTAAAATATTATGCGATGAAATTGTGCGGCATGCAATTTAACTGAAAACAAATTATGGTCATTATTATTTTCACCTAATTCTAAGCATTAAATACTTTCCTATATTGTTATGATATCCACATAATATTGTGAGGTATTCAAAATATCAGACAAAATCTTAAAGATATCATAACAATATCTTGTGAAAAGAGGGTGCTGTTATTGTTCAGTTTTTAATTAATGGAAGTACAAGTTCAGTATGAATTGTTTTGTTAATTACAAAATATTAACTTGAAATAAATATGAATGAAACAACGTTAGCATTTTGATGTTATTAATCCTATAATATTGTGATAAAACTATTCTAAACAATAATAAGGGAATTAACAGTACAATTAAACGAAATATTATCGACAGAGAATGGATATAATATATATCAAATGTAAGCGATGAGATGGTTTGTTAATAGAGTAACTAATATATTACAAATAATCGCATCTCACTTTTGTTAAAAATGGATTATTCATTCTTCAAAGTCAAATTATATGGATGATATAACTTTTAGGTGAGTCTATTTCTCAGTAAAAAATTCAAAAGTAATTTCTTCCAAATATTTTAAGAAAATAAATACTTTAAAAGATATGGATGACAAGAATATAAACATAGAAAAAAAATCCAACGCAGTGCAATTTTGTTTGAATTTTAAGGGTCAACAATTTTTCAAATCAGTGCCTTCTTGCCCAGATACGTCATATCGATTCTGTATCGAAAAACTTATGAGCTAATGCGACAGCCCTAGAGAAGTAACATCATTATCAGAAAAAGTACGTGTGTATATATCATAATCGATTAATCGATTGCTAAAGCTATTAATGTGCACATATTAAGATGTGTACAATATGTGTAAAGACACTTTCTTTTTTGAATATAATTTAATGATTGATGAAAAGTTAAGGAAAATAATTTAAAAAACTTTTTACCTTGAAAAATAAAAATGAATTGATTGAATATAGCATGGAAGCACGTTAAAATAATTTTGGAAGCTAATTTAATTCTAATTTTTAGAAATTTCTGAAAATATTTAATTTATTACATATTTTACGAATTTTACTCCTTACATGTATTAACTTAATTGACAAAAATTATTGAGGCTGTTAATTATTACTAAATACATAAAGCAATTTTGTAATGATTTAAATGTTACTTTTATATATTTGTAATTATTTTCTGCTCAGAATTTCACATTACTCACTGTATAAAAAAATTAAAATCATGTGATTGTGGCACAATACTTCGTTTATTAGCATTTTTCATGCATTAAATTTTTATTTGAAAAAGAAGTGTCTATTTTTACACCTACTTTATATGTATAATATGTGGTATGAGTTTACTTATACTTAAAATAATCGCATTCGAATAAAGTTCAATTTTAAACATATGAATAGTGTTTTCTTTATATTTAAAGCATTCTTGTTTTTAAAATTTGACATGTTGATGCAGTATTAAAATTTAAGGCAATAAGATTATTTTTTAAATAATAATGTTGTCAATAGTTTAAGGCTGTTCATTTAAGGCGCTTGGTTATGAATCAAATGTTATGTGACAGTCTTATGAGCTATTTTTCGAAATCTTTGATTTTTAAAAATAATTTAAAAATTAAAAAAACTAAAAGATATTTTACTACATTATTATGTCTTAGAAAATGCAAACTTCCTTTTACTAAAAAAGGGTTCGTAAAAGTTTACAACACATTTCTTAGTGCAGGATGTAATACCAAGTTCAATATTCAAAGAAATTCAATAAGACAGACAATTTAAACGTTTCTTATGAATAAGAAAACAAATGAAAGTCTCTAGAAATATAGTAAGATATATTTTAGCTCTTAATTCTGAGTATAACGTAAGAGTATTTGACAGAAATCTAACTTTACTGTAAAGAATTAACTGAAGTAGCGGTATCTTGGATGTGTTACCGACCCAAAACAAACGGATCAATCATGAACTTCAGTAGTACAGCCAACTTAAGACATTGACACTAGGAGAAATGACATGAATTTCGATCGTACTCACTTTTGGATCATATATGTTTAGCCAATCCATTAGATTCAATAGTAAATAACAATAATAAAAGTTAACAATAGTAAAAGTTATTATCATTTCTCCAGAGGTAGAAAATTGACCATAACAGTTATAACGCAATTATAATACGGTATCATTCGATTGTTCAAAAGACACCAAATCTTGCACAGTATTGTGCAACTTTATATTATATTATTCAATATTCATCATACAATATTTCGAATATTGTTTAATATTGTGTAATATATGATGCTTCTCTGGTATATGGGCCAGACCAAAACTCCGAGAACTTAAATGGTTTGATCAATTTTATTAAATAAGCACCAATAGTACACATAAACTTAAAGGTGACAAAAATCCAGACTAAACAGGAATTTGTAATAACACTACTATATGTCGTATTAAATGAACATTTGCATTAGTGTAAACGACGGTAATGATAACCTAAAAACATTTCAACATACTCTCTACACCTTGAGGGATGTCACGAGCTTAACAATCGGTCACATTTTTATTTCCAAAAAGGAGATTTGTTTTCTTTTTAGATTAGTAAAGAAAACTATAACTTCTGGATAATTAACGACATGCCATTGCCAGTTTTTGATACGAAAGAGCTTATTATCGTACGATATTTGAAAAATAATATCTAAATGTACCTTGTATATACCAAAACACTGAATGTGTGTAGTGCTATCTTAATAAGTCAGTAACAGCCACAAGTCACTAGTGATCACTTCTATCGAATGGTTATGTTACGCGACTACGGATAACGTCGCATGTTCGATTCCCACTCAATCCAATCCACTACCTGAGCTTTGAACAATTCTTTCCTCATCTGACAGAAACCAACATTTGAAATAGAATTGGAATTGTAGTACCGAAATCATGCACCATATTTCATATATTTGAATAATTTTCTTTTAGAATTATAGCGTTTATATGTTTCTGAAATTACAGATCAATATATGGTCACCCTCTCACCATATTTTATTTTAAATATAATACAAATCTACACTTTCAATGATAAATTTGAATCTCAAATTTGGGCTTATGTTAAATGGAATTCGGTCTGTCAGCATACACACTTTTTTTTAATGAAAAAATTCGCTTAAACTTTGATAGAAATTTTTGGCCAGTTAAAAATTAGTTAAATTCTAGTTCAAAATTATTTTAAGTTATCGCTTTCAAAAACAATTAGACCATCCTAAAAGAATTCTACTCGATAAAGGAAATTCTTCAAATTATCGAGCAGAATTCTTTTACGATTACTTTATTTTCTCTTCGTATAATTCACAAACAAAAAAGTAAATAGGAAACCTAAGAAATTAAATATAAAAACAAGATTACAAAGATTCTGATTCGGGGCCTTCGTCCAGTGTCACTTTCAAGAGAGACAAAGTGGATTTTTTTTTCTTTGAGAAATCCTTCTTTCATCTTAAAACTTAACCCCCACAAGATCCAAAAATTCCTTGAATTTAAAATTCTCAGAAAAATTCATACATTTACAAAATTAAATCAATCACATATAAAAAACGTCATTTCTAAAACCTGCAAAGAAGATTAAGTTTTTAAAAAAAAAATCGCTTTGGGGAGTATTATTACTTATTTCATTCTTGTATGATTTTCACTGGCCAAGACATGCAGTATCTTAATTCAGTTTGAATACACTGTTTTGGGATGACTCGCCTCATATTCAGACAGACTAATGATTTCAGAAACAAAGGTACAACCAAGAGTATTTTCCGATTTAGTTTATTCATATTTATTAAACTAATGCTTTTATACAGAAAATGAAGCTGTATTATAGATCAAGATATTGAGAGAATGAAACCTCTTGTTTGTTGTACAGTACTCATAAAATCTGTAAGCTCAATGGATGGTTGGATTTATATGCCAGGGCATATATAAAAAAACTTATTGCTATCCATCACTAGTTATATCCTCACATTGATTTTAAATCTTACAGCACACGTGAAATTCATGACTTTGTTAATAATATATGTGAAAAATTGTCCTCGATCATTACATACTTAACAATATAACACAAATCCAATGAATTAAATTCTAAAGATAGGCGTTAGAACATCATTTAACAAATTGTATAAAGCTTTATGTAAAAAAGTTTTCATTCATTCTATTAATGATTTACAAAGCAAATTCCTAGAATATATAACTATGAAATAACATTTAACCACTTAATATTTTTAATTCATTTTTAATATATAATTAGATTATTCATATTTAGAGATTTTGATGTTGCTTTATATATATATATATATATATATATATATATATATATA
>JAPMOQ010036023.1:615496-653736 GCA_026543055.1 Argiope trifasciata
ATATAATATCATTTTTGAAAGTATATTTTTTCTATTTTGTTAAAGGAGACCTTTTGAAATTAAGATACCATGAACACAGTCAGCGACCAAGCCACTCCTGTAATTCGCCCATCGCCTACTGCATGATGGATACTAATCTTGATTGAGGACTTTCAGAATTCATTATAAGTAGTCAACTAAGTATCATCTATCTTCCAAACATGCTGGAATATTATACAGTATTTGCATAATATATTAAGAATACCAATAGATGTTCAATAATCGTTGCGAAATATTACTACACTTTTTGCATTGTAATTTTAGTAAGAAATATTATAAAAACAAAGTTTTAGACAAAGATTTTAATAAGATATCACTTGACTTGAGGTATTATTAAAAATCTAGAATTACAATTATTCTTTAAAGTACTATATTATTTAATAGTAAACTGTATGCTTAAAATTATGATGTAACGAAATGGTACCTCTAAATTTTAATATGTATCTGGTTTTTAAAATTACAGAAATAGTATAAATATAAACTGCGCTGAAAAAAAGACCAATTTTTTTAAAGAAAAAATAAACTTCTTTTCGGATCCCAAAAGAAAAATTCAATTTAAAATGAACTTAAACTTTTCACCAACAGATGACAGCGTATCATGCTTTGTAATAAAATGAAAGAAATGAATAAAGTCAAATGAAATTATACAATATGACTGCAACTGTGAAAGAAAAATTTTTTTTATATGAATACAGTGCACTTTACTTAAATTAACACATCGAATAAGCTTTCGTTAATGTAATTAATTAATCATGCTAAGAAGAAGCTTTAAACCATTACTGTTTTTTATTACCCCTGTAATATGATCTACAGATGGATGAAGAATACTTCATCCATGTTCATTACGATCATCAATTCAATCTAACATTTCATTCTTAGGCCTTTCAATCTCACATTTAATTCTTAGGCATTTCAATCTCACATTTCATTCTTAGGCATTTCAATCTCACATTTCATTCCTAGACATTTCAATCTCACATTTCATTCTTAGGCATTTCAATCTCACATTTCATTCCTAGGCATTTCAATCTCACATTTCATTCAGTGATACATCAGATTTGTAATCGTTTCTACTTTTTTACTTAAAAAATTATTTAATACTTGAGGAGTTTCCTAAAACTTTGAGGGGGTAATAAATGAATGCCGTTTTATCAATAAGAACACTTTTAATGAAAGTTGCTTGGATTTGGTTCGTTTAGAAAATAAAATTACCGGAGAATACAAAAAGATGCAGCACATAGTTACTTAACATTTTTTGAAGCAAATACAGCACTCTTTCTACTACGTCTAGACACAAAAATCACTAGATTGGAATTAGGTATCATATTATGAGATCCTTTTCTCTTATCACTCACGAAGAAATCCGCCACCTGAGGACATGGTCTGTTCTATTATACTAAAGAAGTGTTGGAACTCCCAAGGAGTAATATTGAGGTCGCAGGCGATAGGTAAGTTTTTCCTTCGGAGGACCTGTAACCTTTAGAGGCAAACGTTCCCAAGTGACGGATAGGAGAATGCCTCTCCAATGGTTTGCCAATAGGTAGTAAGACGCAAATAAAATACCTCCCGAGGGTCAACGAGTAGTAGTCCAACCTCACTGAGGCACATCTTTCTAAGGATAGTGCACATATCTGAGACTTTCTTCTCTAACTCTTTGCATTTCCATGGATACGTCTATAGCAACAGGTGGTGATGGACAAGTACGTCTTATTTAGAGTTATTCTTCCATCATTGCAGCAACATTGTCCAACCCCTGCTGCAATGTCACATGAAGGCGTGCATTGCCGCGTCGCAAACACTGATAACACGAAGAATTCCTGCAACTTAAAAATTATGATCATTTCAGAATTTTTCTACTGAAAAAGACGAGTAGATTATTGTCAAGCTATGACTCTATTCTCAAGTGATAATTATTCTCTTCGACAGCGGTATACTGTTCATTCATGGATTTGAACAATCTCTACGCTTTTACGCATGTCATAATTTATTTAGTCAAAATGGAGGTGAGAAGAAAAATGGAATGAGGATATGTTTATACTTCACAATAACGTGAACTCAGATTATTCGAGGACTCAGAAAGCGTAAAAATTGTGGATAACCAGTAATATTTTTGAAACAAGATTCTAATTTATAATGAAATTCTTTAACCCTTCACTTACCAATGGTTCTTTAAGCACCACTAATATCCGGCTGATATTTACACAGTATGACGGTTTTTTCAAAAAGTATTTGTAAGAACACGAAGAATGTTTTTCCAATAAAAGCAGTAGATAAAATTTTAAAAATAAGTTTTAAAATTTTTTACAATTAATTTAAATTAATTATTATTTATTTAAATAATTATTAATTTAAATGATTTTAATTAATTAAAATATTTTTTCCGGGATTTGGTAATAAAGAGTTAGAAATTTTTTATTTACAACAAAAAGGCTAAACATAATAAACATCAATGAATAAATACTTTTGTTCAAGAAATTTGATAAATAACTTTTATGCAAAATAAAAATAATTTCTCTGATTAAAACCCTTTTTTTATTATTAATATTTTTATGGCATTTTGAAATTAACAAAGTAATATTGTTTTGTAATTTTTTACTGCTTCCGAGAAACTTACTTTATGAAAGAACCAAAAATGTCCTGCACTTCCGATGTTTGTTATTGGCCCACGTTTGACAAAGAGAGAGAGGGAGAGTACATATGTCTGTGAAATATCTATATGAGAGCAGCTGGTACTACACATCAACACTCAAAATCCTCCAAGAAAAGTTACAAAATTACAAAACAAAAAAAAAATCAAAAAACCATGTAAAGAGTAATAATAGAACCACGTAAAATAGAAATACTCTCATTAATTTTTAAGCCTATAATTTCTCAAGTTTTAGTTTATTCTAAATTTTGTTATAAATATTTTAAAGGAAAAGGATTTTACATTCAAGTTAATCTTTTAATCGGCAATTGCTCTCAAAAAGAATTTCTAAAATGAAGATTTACTTGATGAACGATATTTTTCCCAAACATAATAGGATGATAATTTTTAGTATTATTTCCAGACATAATTTCAATAATTCTTATAAAGGAGAATACTTTACATGAAAATTATAAAATATTTCTCATTTTAAATATTAATATTTCAATCAGTTCATTTTTCATCGGAAATTTTTCAGAACAGTAGATTTACTTCATAGCTAGTCTTTTCAAAAAATAACGACATGAAACTTTTTAGATATTTTTTTCCAAATCGCACTTTAATCTTATTTTAATGGTGAGTATTTATGAATATTTGTAGGATAAGCGTAAGATAATTTCAAATTAATCACCCTATTGACTTATTTTATCTCTAGAAACGTCACCAAAAACTCGCCTAAAAACTTCAAATGACTAAGAAGAGAAGATTTACTTGATAGTGATGATTTCAAAACGAGGAATATAGCTATAAGAAAAATTCTATAAGAAATATTTCACAATTGTTCCAAAGACTTATCCTTTTTCTGTCCAGCCAGTTAGAATTTCAATTATTCATTTTCTACCTACAAGAGAAATTGTTATTTCAATGATTCTGACAACGAAGCAAACACCATTTCAAGCATATCTTTAATAAGTGGAAAAAATCAGGTGAAAGTGTCCGGAAGAAAAGCTTAAATGGATCCCAATTTAAAAAGCAATGCAGCTTTAAAAAAATAAGATAAATTTAAAATGCAGCACACTCTAAGAAACAATGCAGTTGTTAAAAAAATTAGAGAAAAAAAATAAGAAAGCTAAAAATTGTGTTTCCAAAAGTCTGAAAAGAATAACCTTTGAAAGGAAAAGGTTTTGCTTGCGAACTTGAGGATTAAACGAATACATTGATTATTCTTGAAAGATATTATCTAGTTCTGCCCATAAATGTGTATCACTCATCCAACATTTAGCGTTTCAGGTTAATATCAGCGATATTAAAAGACAAGCTATACACACACGTACGCGTGTGTGTGTGTGTGTGTGTGTGTGTGTGTGTGTGTGTGTGTGTGTGTGTGTGTGTGTGTGTGTGGGTGTGTGTGTGTGTGTGTGTGTGTGTGTGTGTGTGTGTGTGTGTGTGTGTGTGTGTGCGTGCGTGCGTGCGTGCGTGCGTGCGTGCGTGTGTGTGTGTGTGTGTGTAGCCGAAGGACTGATGTTGTGATAAATATTTTCCTTCCAACGGAGAAACTGTCCTTTTCACCCATTAAACAGATATAGAACTGTAAATATTGTTCATTCCATATTTATGTATTTTAAAATAAAATCTATATAACTTATTTAAAAATAAAATGTAATTAATAACTTATTTTCTTTTTACAATTAATTTTAAGAAAGAATAAAAGAAATGCCTCTAAAAGCTCTGACATGGCTAAGTTGAAAGTATTGATCTGATACACAAACAAAGGATTATACGAGTGTGAAGATGAAAGATGCTGATTTTCTCATCAATCCCGTCAAGAAATGAAGCCGAAGGATTGATGTTGTGATAAATATTTTCCTTCCAACGGAGAGAGCTGTCCTATTAGTTCATTAAACAGATTGATAGCTCTCAGGAGATCTAATTAAAGCCTAGATAATTATATCTCTCAGGTCAATATCCGTGTGTTTGCTTTGGCTGAAAGCAAACCAATTCATCTTATTTGAATCTCACGCAAATAGTAATCTGGAAGATATCAATCAACTTCGCATACTCCTTGACGTGATTCGAAACCCGACGGTTGAGTTGCTTTCTCTGGTTCAAGTGAATTGACTGATTTAAACTTTAATTTGGATGCTAATTTGTTTTGTGCATTGATTGAGATCCTGAATCAATTATTAAGACATGCATCTCCATAATAAGTCAATTTACAATTTGCTACTTGTTGAAAAAGCAATATTTTATTGAATTCAATAAGTTGAAGAGGTTCAAGATTTTATTATATTGGTTTTTAACATTTTACTTATATTTTTTTCTTGACCACAGATATTCTGATGATTAGGTGTGAGCCAAAAATGGCGTTACACCGGTAAAAAGCTCATAATTAAAATAAAAACTAGAATTTAAACAACTATGTAAGGACTGTCTATTTTTTTAAAAAGTTTTCACAAGCATGTGTATTAGATGTAAAAAAAGGCTAAAGACAGCATGAGAAATAAATAAAGGGGAAGGCATTAAAAGAAAGGGTTTAAGGTCTAAATGGCTCAAATAGAAGAGGCTGCATGATAATCTACATTAACAGAATCATTGAAAAATAAATCGTTAAAAAAATAAAATTTACCAAAAATAGAAACGACATATGTGCCCCAATCTATTTCATTTGAATGTATTGAACATTTGAATTGAAACAATTAGATGATATTTTCTCTTCCAAATGAAACATAAAATTATATTTTCAATTTACCTTTACTTAGCTAATATCCAAAGTCATTTATTTAAAATTTACGCTTATTAACTTTTTTACGAATGACATTTGTTCCTCAATCTATCGAAGTTTAAAAGAAATAATCAATCTGAATTTAAACAATCAGATTATCTCTTTTTAAATAAGATAAGAGATATTCTTTCATGTTTTAATAATTTATACTTGACTTGCATAGGGATGTATGTGTTTCTCAGCCTACCCATTCTGTATGTTATAAATAGTTGAATTCGAAACATTGAGGATTAATTCTCTTCCAAATTATATTTTTAAATTGCACATGATATCCAAATGCATTTATTAAGATATATATTTTATTGGCTTGTTCATCAGTGCCTTGTGTTGTTCAGTCTAATCTTTTAAGCATAATAAGCCTTTTTTGTTACAAAAAAATTAAAGTTACCCAATTGGTTTCACTTGTAGAAAAAAAACATAAAATTTAAAGCAAATCAATGTAAACATCAAATTGAATCATCAAACGATTTTGAAACTCATTGTGATTACACATTTTCTTTCGATTTAATATGGCAAGTATTCCTTTTTCTGACGTCTTTGTTCTATTATTAACAGTCTCGGGACTTTTGTCAGTCACACCTGCTCAGTAAGAGAAAAACAGCCAGAAATAAATGATGCCTCTGTGCGAAGATAGCAATGGTCAGTCGTTCTAATCCTTACGTAACAGCTTTCTCTTATCGACAGGGGTAAAAAGGGGAAGTCAACGTCATGTGCACTCACGATAGAACATGATGGATATCTTCGATTTGGCGGGATATCACAATTGGCGACCTATTACAGCGACCCCTCTTCCACTACTTGCAACTATCGTATAAAGAAGTAGATTTACAGAAATACACTAGAAAATGAATTATGAGTGACATATTATTTACATGATGAGATACGACTATTGAAAGCAGTCCTGAAGAAGGTGAACAATAAGATACTGAAAAGAAGATAAGAAAAACATTATTATTGGAATCAAAGTTAGAAAAATCCTTATTCTTTGTAATAGATATATATTTTGCTATTTAATATTAGATGGCAAGTTAAATAATTTTCCTTCCAAATTAAAAAAAAAATCTTGAAAGTTCGTTTCGGAATTTTCATAATGCATGTAATAATGTATAATGCAATCCCATTGATTTCCCACAATCCGTTTAGTTTATAGTATAATTGAAAAAATTAAATTTTTGATATACAAAGTCTATCCCTTAGTGAAAACAAGAAATTTCCTTATAAAAAAATGATTTTATCGACTTTTCAAAAAATGTGAAGAGGAGTATTTGTAAAAGAGGATGGAGAGTAATAAACTATAATAGAGAATCCTTTGACCGTATTCAATCCATTTAGTTAACAATATAATTGTTTTTAAAATTAAATATTTGACGTAAGACGCCTATTCTTCAGAAGTAAAAAAAAATTCTTATAAAAATTTATTTTGATTTCTTAAACAATAGAATTTACATTTGTCTGCTGCTGCAATTGTATTTTTTCAGATGTTGAACTTCATCAGTTTTAATTAGAATCTAATCATGTTTCTACAAATATGCTTAGTTAAAATAAATATATGTTTTATATTTGGTTAGAAATAAATATATCAATCTTTTACTGTACCCTTAATTTCCGTTGGCATATATGAGCTATTCTTATCCAACCGAGTGCATATGTTTAAACCTAATTATCAGACCATCTCGACAGCGAAACTTTGACTATCATCATTCTAAGCCCAATGTTTTGATTAGGAAGTATGTACCACCATTAGTAGAAAATGACTTGACCATGCACCTTTGCTATATTGGCAAGGATGGTAAAAAAATAATAATCATCTGACCCGAAGTTTTTCATCCTTATTTTAAGGTATTTCCCGTTGGGATTCTCTAATTTGGTAAAATCGAAACCGAAAGAGGCATGTGCATGATCCCAGACCTTTTCTATGTTTAAAGGAGGGGAATACTGAGAGACTGCATTAAAATAATAGTTTTGAATGTATCTATCAAAGTATATTGTAGATTTTAATCATTTTTACTTTGCTAAATTTCGCATATGGGCTGTTTTTTCCCATCGCGTCAATTCATTTACAATTTTCCCTCCCTCTACGAAAAAAAATATTCAATATAAATGCAACCACAAGAGAAAGGTGACTTCACTTGATAGTTTCAACCATTGAAAGTATCATATCACCTTTTTTTGCCATTATATTTTGTTGTTTTATTTGTCAGACACATTTAATTACCTCTACGAAAGGTAAAAATAATATTTTTCGCTTAATGAATAAGCTTGTTCAAATAAATGTTTTTTATGATTTCATTTAAAGTAAATTCTTAATTTCGAATCAATTTGAGTTGCTCGATTTAAGCCCAGATAATAACTCTGAACTCCCTAGCTGCTTGACGTCATATTAGTAAATTTCTTTACATTTTCTGTATCACATTTCACAAGCCCTTCTTGTTTACAGCCTACCACCCCTCCACCACTGAAAGTAGCAGTATCGACAGGCCCTAATTATTCTAAAGAACTGCTACTACTACTAATAAAATCTATTGAAAATTACTAGCTACTTTTACCTTAAGCTTATATACCCTTAAAGCTGTGGTGTTCTGTTAGTAACATTTCAGTCTCAATACCAGAGAATTCTTGCTTCAAAATCTCTTTTCAGTGAAGAAATACCTTGTAAATGGGTCTGCAGCAAATTCGATTGAGTGGAAATCGAACATTGGGCATTTTGGTATGTAACCGCGGGACTTAAGCGAACCCTAGAGGCTAGTGGTTGTCAATGGTTTATCAAAATACCACTACAATAATCTCCCACCAGTGAGTCTGCAGAAATAAGAACGACTTTTAGCACAAGCGTTTTGGTGAGCGTGTGAGGGTTGCTGTTGCGGCTTTTTTTGCTGAGTCAAATGAGTCTGACGACTTTGGCTGATACGTCAAGTGAGTCTATTGACTTTGCTTTGGCTGCCTTTGCTGCTGGTAGATGGCACCACGTCTGGTATTTGAAGGTTCATCGTCCGAGATCACCAATGTGGCTGTTTGGATTGAGTGGGAATCGAACCTGGGAACTTTTGGCTCGTAGCGATCACTAGTGTCTAGTGGCTGTTACTGGCATATTAAGAAGATACCACCACAGGCCCGTCTCGCCTGAATTTCGTTCAGATCATATGCACCTCTGCTGTTGGGACGTGGAAGGCACATGTGTAGAAAGCAAGCCTCATCGTCTTCATCTCGTTTCAAAATTGTGAGGTCCATCCCAAAGTAGTCTTAAAGTAGTTTCTTAGAAATGAGATATGGGTAAGATGAGTTACATTTTTTCCGTTAGTTATTTATTGGGTATTTTATTTTATTTTAATGTTATTTTTTAGGAGCCCATATTAGAAAAAGGTATCATTTATTTTCTTGGTTTTCTTTATATTTATTTTATATCATTTTACCGAATGTGCTTCATTTTAATAGTTAACTTACTCTTTAAACTTTGAATCATTACATAAAAGCATATTAATTATATGTCTCATATGTGGGCAAAGTGCCACAGACGAAAATAAAACTTATTAGTAATTGTGTCTTTAACACAAAAATTAAAGCCATATGTTTTGTTAAATGTTGTGTCTCGTAGTTATAACCTTTTGTAAGATATTTTACAAGATTCCTTTTTAAGGCAGATATTTTTTCCGTTTAAAGACAAATTTATTTTAGCAGAATTTTAAAATTATACTTAGCAAATTTTCACGTAGAGTTGATAGATAGCCTCCTTTTCTTGATAAAAAAAACGAAGTTTAATTTATTTGACAAAATTAAGAATGAATATAGAAATAGAAAATAAAAGCACTCTTCCATTACTTATAGCCTTGTACCATCATTACAATATTTGCAGACGATGTAAGTTCAAAAGTAATTTTTTATTTTTCAAAAGTCTAAAATTTAATTTAAGGTGAAAGGTTTCATTAATTGTACTTAATTACAATATTTTGCATGCTATTGTTTTGTAAACTGTGTGTATATTTTCAAGCATATAAAATAAGGAATTGTTGTAAATAAAATCTAGTTTTTCTTTAATTTTTTTTGTAAGAATGAAAAAGTTGATCTTGAGAAACGAAAGAATTTTTATAACATAATGGCTAAATTGTCTTCTCTTCTGATTAACCATAAATGAAGATTTCAAAATCTGCACTAAAATATATATAGCAAGAATTATTTTTAATAAGCTCTATAACAAATATCTTTCTTAAGATTTTCAAATATTTTCAGTAATTTGACATTGTAATAAAAAATTTAATAGTTAAAAGGAAAATATAAATTAATAATTTTCAACTTATTTTATTCTTCATTAAGCTAAACTGTGGTGGCAAGTTCTCAGCTAAAACTCTAGAGATTTACTCGTTTGAAATATAAATCCATCAAAGAATTACCATGGAAATAACCTGGCACCTCATCGGACCAGTCTAGAGATGGAGCTGTCAGCACAGTTGTTGGCTGCGTTTTCTGAAACTGATTAAAAATTAAGAAACACATTCCGAAGCAATATTCGGTCTTCTCATTAATATAAATAAGTAAATACTAATATTTTTCGTAAATATTTGCTTTATAATTCGTGAAAATAAACAACCAAACTAATTTATCCCGGCTTGTACGAGTACTACGATTCGAAAATTCGAACAAAATTTCTTTTAAAATAAGAAATGTAACATAGTGGCTATATAAATATTAAACATCATCTATATAAACAAAAAAGGAATATTTGTCTGTATGTTTCTTATACCTTCCTAAACCGTTCATCCGATTGTGATGAAACTTGGTCAATTTATCGCTTACATATGTTATAAACATAATATAATTATCTAAAAAAATTTTTTAAATCGGACCTCAAACGCATCTATTTACCAAGGATTAATCTCTAAATAACTCCCCGAGGGTACAATATATATTCAGTAGAAATGCTAAATAAAAGTTAAATATTATATATATTGTATTGAGTACAATAGGTATTATTGTACGCAAATGCCATACAAGTCATTCTCAGAGGTAAAAACTTTATTACCTATTATGCGAGAAAGTTTTTAGGAGACCAATACTGGTGTTAAAAAGGTAATTAAATGTAAGCCGTTTTTGCAGTAACTTCCAAAAATATTATAATACAAACAGTTTTGCAACATCTTAATTTTCAAGAAATTATCTTTTCAACTATATTGGTGATTTTATGGTATAAATATATTTTCTATACTTAATCAGCTTTAAAAGAAAATATTTTAAACACATTTTCTAAAATTAAACTGAGATTTCTGAATGAATATCAAACGAATCAAGAGATACAATAAATAGTTTCTTTCATTACCATTCTGAATGAACACCAAGCTTTACAATTTTAAAAGAATACACAAATATAATATATAAAAATGAGTATTTGTTTGTTCGTATTTTATATGCTGTCATATCTTTCATCATGTTTCGATAAAACATTGCCGAATTATTGATTGATTGCACAATAATATTTTTTTGCGGTGGCAATGCGCCGGGTACCAACTAGTTTATTAAATAAAAATAGATAATATAAAAATTATGTTTATCTTATCAAATTTTAGTTACCAGAAGTCTCCAAGCTATCAATTATTCTGATCAATTAATCTCTTAAAATGTAGTTTTAAGATAAACTGCATTTCTAATACATTTTGAATATTTTGATTATAATAATTATTTTCTCTTGAATAAATTATGAATTATGAAAACTCCAACTGGTATTCTCCAATTATACTCTAATTATACTCCCAAAACTCCAATTATAAAATATTAGTTAGGATCTAAACTTTATTGATTGGCTGTTGATCTGTATATTTCACCGTATGTTAATAAATAATTTCTTTTATAATCGGATAACAATTACTTTTAAAATTAAATAAAATTTTCTCATAGAAAAATCATAAGTTTCAGAAACATTTCGTAAAACTACCCATAATGTTCAATACAATTGTGTATAGAAATAGTCAAAGCTATAAAATAAAGTAACAATTCCGAAAAAAAATCAATTGTTTCAATTTAAATTGCACATTGTAAGGGTTTTCATTCAGATTTATCATTCATCTGTGACTATCCCCCGCATTAAAATACTTCATTCCTCTTGCACCTAATCCAATGATGTTTGGAATTTCGGCGATCTCTTTTTACAGAGAACAATAGCAGGGAAGAAAAACCAATAATCGAATTGAAAGACTGAACAAACTAGATATATTCCTAAAAGAACTGCCCCACGAACTGGGCTGAATCGATTATTGTGAGGGGAAAAAAAGAGTTTATTTGAAACTGCGAGCACTTCAACACGAAACTATTTCTTCTGAGCTTAGCTCAATATAAGAATTGACACTCTCTAAAATTGAAGATAATTTTTTTTCTATCCGATAATCTAGTGTTTATCTCTGTCTTTATGATTTAATTTCAGATGTATATCGATCAAAGTAGGAATAAAAAAAATTCTAAGCCATGATAATAAGAGATACTGAAGAAAGTCATAAAAGTCATAAAAATAAATAGAAAATATGTTGAATAAAATCAGCTATTTAAAGCGGAATTGTACTAGCCACTAAAAACAGATTCTTTATTTTAATTATATATATTTTTTTGACTTCCAATTCATAATTCATTATTAAAGGTTACTACTAGCTGTCTTCATGGAAATAATTTTAATTAAATTAACCTATTATTTGAAAAATCTATTTTAAAAGCATTAAAATAGTACATTTATCACAGGAAATCTCTAGTCAGAATTACATTAAGAAAGATCGTTTCAACAAAAAAAGTAATTCTAATTTTGCTGTTTTCTACTAAAAAAAAGTAAGTGATCATGCTTTGACAACATTAATGCTTTAAAATCTTTATGTATTCTCTATAAAAGAATAGATTACCATTCATTTACGCTTATCCACTCATTGACGATGTTATGCATGTTTTACTATCAGCCAACTACTATCCAACAGGTAACACTACGCATGCGCACAAACTGTACAATAGCAAGACAAGCACTTGCTATTAACCGTTCTTTTACGGTCTGCGTGTAGAAATCTTGAGTGGAATCTTGTAATTGACTGAGTGTAACAGTAATTACTTTATGTGTTAAAAGGTAATAGATGACCGCTCACCGACAATGTAATAATGAGTAATGCCTTTCTCCACTAAAGGTGTGGATGTCCATGATAACATGTTGAAGATGTTAATATATTGTTATTGCCTTTTTCAGTATTGTTATTGAATGCATTTTAGCGATATATGAATTCCTGTTTTAAATTGATCATTTCTTTTACTTTATTAATTGAGAACATAATAGTAAATAGAAGAAGTGATATCACGCGAATAAATTACTACAAATTTAAAAACTCTAGATCTTCAGAAAGTTATTGAAAAAATGACTGTGATATTCCTTTACAAACATCAAACAAGTCAACTTTAAAAAAAAGCTGTAAGAAATAAAATCATAAAATCAACTTAACTCCAATATCATAGAGATAAAATAAAGATTAATACTGTCGTTATTATTATTTCAAACTACACATCAAGAATTTTTATGAAAATGATGTAATTAATATTGAGTGACAAAAATCCGATAACCATCTCTATAAAAGTCGAAGAAGCCGCAGTGTGATATTTCGAATTTTTCGAAGATTTATACAATTGTTCAGATTTTGTCCACCTTTTTAATAAGGGAAGAAAACAAATGTGAGTTTTAGACACTCTTACTATAATCAAATGCACCCAATTTTAATGGCATTATAATTCAATGCCAAAGTCACAGAATCAGCTTCGATATTTCACTACTTGTATTTTTGAGTTAAGGTGTTCTCACACACACACGTAGATAAAAAAAAATTGCAACACACGAACTAAGTGATTTATTCATAATTAATTTGGTATCTATTATTTAGATGTAAAACTGTACATTAAAATTCGCTCTCTAACTTGTTGCTTGTTTTGAGTTAACTTATCATGTAAACAAATGGGGAGACAAGATGACAGCCGATCAATTCTTTATCTTTTTCTTTATATAAAAATGTACTAACAAAAATTCGTATACAAAATTATATATGAATTATAAATGTAATTTTATGCACTAGAATATCAAGCTATTCAAATCGCCATCGATCAAATAGGCAGATAAACACTACATAAAATCTTATAGAAATATAGATACCAATAATACAATTATATATAAATAATCAATATCCTAATGTACACATTTTTTCTACCTTGATTATTCCATTCTTAAATCATCATATTTACAGGCAAACTATCTATCATTTAGAAAATGGCTTTTTCGAACTCAAAGCTGGGTGTTTTTTTTTCTGTGTGTGTGTGTTTTGTAATGAAAACTTATAAAAAATATATGAGGTGATATTTAGCCTAATCAGGTGATTTTCTTTAATTCTATTGGTTAACAAATTTCTTTTCCAATTACGTCACTAATTGGCATCAAGCTAGATTTTCCTACTGACTAATACAAGATACATATTTACAAGAAAACTTATAGGCTCCTTTTGATCCCACTTTCCCCATATTTAATAATGTAATAATCTTTTAAAGGAATTATCAATGACTTCTAATCAATATTCTTATTGCATATTAATATTATATATAACATTAATATGTTATAATGTAATAAAGTTTATAATTTATAACAATTTACCAAAGACTATTGAAAATTTTATAACTGGATTAATTTTAACTTACACTGGAAAATACAGTACTATGCAAATTATAAACTTTGAGCACTGAAAAAAAATTAAAAAAAAATGAATTCAGTTATTTTTTTTAAATTAACATAATGATGAGATTTTTATTATTTATTTGAAATATTAATATACAACTGTTGAAAGCTCTTGATCATCAAATCATTTCAAAAATCTCCGAGTGGTTTATAAATGTATAAAATACCAGCAATTTTAGAAGGATATATATATATTATAAAAGCATTTATACTTTAATACATTGCCAAGAATTTCAAACAAATTTTCTGGTATTTTATAAATTTATAAATCATTCGGAAATGTTTGAAAAAATTAGGTATTCAAGAGTTTTCAACATGTGTACATTTTTAGAAAATAGAAACTGAATTGTAGGCAAAAGCTCTTAGTATGTATGATGATTTCTTCGTCAAAGAAAGATGTTTAATAAAGAAAAATATTTTTACAAGCGAAAATAATTTGAATAAATAAAATTCTAACATTCAATAATGAAAGGCTCAAATCTAAATCTTCTATCATAAACACATTTGGATGGCATTCAATGTCTCATCAACAATGAATGCATTAGATTATTCATGAGACTATTTTATTTTTATATTTTTCATCTATACTATTAACATGAAGAGAGATTTTTAGAAATGTACATGTGTTCTTAGAATAGCAGAATGAAGATTAGTTTTCAGAAATAACGATAATGGCGTTCATCCATATTTTAATCTTTTTTTTGTATTTAATATTTTTCTTTCGAAAATATGATCATTAGCATTGTAAAATCTCTACTTTCAGTATTTTCTTACAATTTTATAAGCAAGGAGCTCGCCAAGAATTGAAAAAAAAAAATGTATTTATGAACAATGGACAAATGTGGCACGAACCTATTTCTTTTTCAATTTTTGTATTTCAAGTATGTAGTCTGTCTTTGATAATTTTCAATAGATATCTAGAGTTAAATTTAAAGGTTTCTTTAAGCGATGCATCAAGGATTTATTCTCTTTAAACTGAGGGGGGGGGGTTGCATATAATCAGTAAGGCTTATTATTAGAAACATTCAAAACATTAACAGATTTCGAAAATTTATAATGATCTGATAAAAGAAATATGAGAGTAAAGTTTTAATCGAAAACATAAGGTATAATTTAAGAGTGGTAATGTGCGTTTTTATTTTTGTGTTTCAAGCATACACGTTTTTGCTGCGATAATTTTGATCTCATTTTAAGAATGAAATCTAAATTTTTATTTAAAATTATTCATGGATAATCATTATGTTTCTCTTATTAAATAAATTATGATCATATTTAAAAGTACTCAAACATTTTAAAACAATATGATATTACAAGGAATCAGAGAAATAGACATGAATGAATTTTTAAACGAAATCATTCTTCTATAATATTTGAATTACTTTATCTTGCAGAGATTATTTATCTTTTGTGAATTAATTTATATAAAAGATAAGAAGAGAACAACATTTTCAAAATTTTAAATTAATATATATGAGTTTATAACAAAAATTCCGTTAACATTTTTTAAAGAAAACACTTTTTCAAATAAATATTAAATTGTTTAAATAATTTCTTTAAGTAAAAAGAATTTATTCAAAATGTAGTTTGTTCCAGAAAATTGTTTGAAAAGTAGAACGAAATGAAAGTGATAGTAATAAATCATTGCATTGAATATATATTTGGAAAATAAATTCATTTAAGTCAAAATATTTATCAAAGAAAAACATTCAAAATAAAAAGATACAGAATTTTTGAAATAAAAAAGTTATTTTCGAACAACAAGAAATTTATTCGTATTTCGAAGAATATTTTCTATCCTTATATTGTTATAATAAAATAAATCACATAATAAAATGCATCGACAGTTAAATAACTCGGAAATTCATAAACATTTAAACTAATTCTAAACAATAACAATTTGACTCTTTCAAAAATTTAGTTTTTAATATTTTCTTAGATCAAATGATTCGAAAACAGTATTTTAGATTCTGCAACTTGCAATTAATAAGCGTTAAGTATATAAACCAATTATTTCTAAGCAAATTTATATCCGATTTTTTTCAGAATTATAAACTTGTAATTATAATTTAAAATTTCATTAGGATTTTATTTCTTATCTAATAGAATAACTGCGTAAAAGGATTTCATTCTGCCAATTTATAGTTAGATATTTTTAATTCAAATATTTATTGATTTCATTTAAAGCCTCATATTCTTAAAGAGCAAAGGATTATAAATCGTAATATATGTATATAAAAGAAAAATTTTCGAAAAAATTATCCTAAAAAAACAGCAAAAGAATTATTCTGACTTTTGAAATTATATATTATTTTTAAATGTTCCAAATTATCTAGATTCATTACAGTTCTAGAACAAATATTTAAATTTTCTTAAATTAAAATATTTGTTCTAGCATTTTTTATGATATTTTCTTCTTTATAAATTTCTGGGAAATCAATACTCAGTCTTCAAAAATATAAATCCAGTATTTCCAAAAATATAATTTGAAAAAAAATCTGGACTCAACCTTCCTTTTTGATTGATTTTTTATTTAGTAATTTCAGCTTCAAAGTTTATTTTGCTCCGAAAATAAAGCAATTACTATCAGACGATTCTGCTATTCCAAAAAATTCTTTCCTCGTATAAAAAATAAATTTGCTGAAAGAAAACAGCAAATTATTAGGATTCTAATCTTTTGTGAACAGTCAAAATTGAATTCATCTATTTTCATTTAGTTGTTATTCTTTATTGCTACTTTTTTCCAAAAAAATGTTTATATATTTATTTCTAGTATTTGTTTATATCAATAATGAGCATATCATGGTTAGGTATAATATTCTAATATTCAATTGATTATAAATGATAGTTAAAAAATAAATTAAATGAAAAAATTATGCATATAATTATTACAGTTCCATCACTTTATTAGAAGCTTTTTGAAACGCATACATTTACTCATCGTATTAATTTAAAACAATAATAATATTATAATTATAAATATTTCATATTTTTATAAAACTTTATTTATAATCAATTATAATTTAATACTCATTATTTTATAATAAATTAAATTTTAATAAATCTCTTTATATCTCCTAAAAAGAATAGATCAAGTACAAAAAAAAACATTTTTCATTATTGATAAACCAATTCTTTTGTTTAATCCTCATTACGCTTCCAATTCTTAGAATTAAGTGTCAGATATCAATAATCATACTAAATTCCTAATATTTAGAATCCCGCAAAGTTTATCTATTAAATAGATTCACCGTATTATAATCCTTAACAAAGCCCCATCCTTTAAGTCAACCAATGCTCCATCCTGAAGTCTACCACGCATTACACGGTCATTTTACATACAAGAAATAATTCATTCTCTTCTATAAATTTCTTTTCATATTTTATATCTAACGATGAACAGGCTAGTAAAATAACGAAATTTGCTACTAAATTTTATCGATTACTTTTAACTTTTTAAAATTAAAATTATTTTCGTTTAAAATTCAAATTGTATTTGTATCTTATTGTTGCAAAAATATTTGATTCGATTATAAGACCTTCTTTTATTTTGGTCCATTTAGATCAACACAATTAACACACGTTTAAAAATTTGCCATGTTCGATCCATATAAACTCTCGTCAGTTAAATTAACCAATTCCTCTTTCTATAATGTAGCAGTACCCATTTTCGATTCAACGTATTATCCTTTTTATCCCACTATCTTTTCATAATACTATATTTTTTTTAATTAGAAACACATTCTTTGTTTGCACATTTTGTCTAATGAACTATTTCATAAAATTCTTAATCTTCATCCTTTTTTCTTCCCTAAAACTTGTTATTTGATTTGAACTATTGAACATATCTTAATTTATTTTTTCAATATAGAAACAAAACATTTTACTCTCTGTATATTGAGAAATCGGGCATATATGAAAAATTCTTTAAAATTTATACAGCGATTTAAAATCCAATTATTGATTTTATACCATGAAATCATATTTGTGTTTCAAGTCATAAAAATTATCAGAAAGATCTATCACTACTATTATCAAGTAATCGAGTCTAAAAAGAGCATCAATTAAACAATGCTATTATTATACATTTAAACAATATTAACATTACATCCAATTTTGTACTTAGTGAAATAAAATATATAGCTTCGTTAGTAAGACAAAAAATTTTAACTAATAATATTTTAAGATCTTTTTTCTTTGTTTATTTTCACCAATTATCAAAACAAAACCTATAATGAATTACAATTTTTGGAAAATTGAAGAATATAGAATAGATGAATTTATACCAATAATAAATAATTTATGTTTTGTAAGAAGTTACATGTCATCATTAAAAAAAATTAAAAAACGCTATTGTTTTGTTTTTGTAAGAGGGAAATGACACCATTAAGAAATGTATAAGAATGTTAGGGTCTCTTTTAAATGTTTTTATAAGAAGAAAATCAAATTATTTAAAAAATTAAAACCGTGTACAGAAAGATTTCAGTTATTTCATTTAAAACTCTCGAATAAAAATTTGTTTTTTTTTTCCATTTGGTTATAAGCAAAGCTATAATTTTTAAATATCAAATAGGCAAAGAGAGAATCACAATAAATATTCTTCAGAATATACTTCATTGAAAAAAAAAATATAAATTAATTGAACCATAAATTAAAAAAAAATAATTTTTACATTGTAAAAATTTAAGTTTTAAACCACAATTCTGTTAAAACTTTTAAATACGGAGCTGTCTACGTGTTGAAAGAAACCAAGTAAATAGTTATTGTACAGAAAAAAATCGAAATAGTTGAAAATATTTCGACAAAAATTTTTAATATAGTTTAATATATTACGAAAAAATTAATTTAAATTAAAGATTTCTCATTTTAACATTCAACTGAATATTACTTTGATTGATTATTGCATTCATTTATTTCAATTTAAGAATGAAGTAAACAACATATAGTATTAACTAATAATCACATCATAGGCAAAAAAAGGAATTGCAATAAATATTCTTCAAACTATATCTCGGAGAGAAAAAGAAAAAGAACTAATGGAGGCTTGAATTTTTTTTCAGACTGTAAAAAATTAAATTTTGAAGGAAAAATTCTGTTAAAACATATCATTGTGCAATTGTTTATATAACGGAATAAATTATGTATAACTTTCTATAATTAACTATAGAAAAAATTGGTTAAAAAATACTTGAACATAAGTGTTTAGTATAATTTAATATTTTATGAAAAAATTATTTTAAATCCCTTTTTTGAATAATTTAATTGATTATTATATTAATAACCTCCATTTTAATAATTAAATAAATGACATGTAACATTATTTATCACATCATAGGCAAATCAAGAGTAGCAATAAAAATTCTTCAAAGTATACGTCACTGAGAAAAAAAGGAGAAAACTAAATGGGCCTTCGTTTTTTTTAAATTTATTTTTTCCAATGTAAAAACTTTTAATTGATAATTCAGTTGAAACTTCTCATTGTGTGATTGTCTATAAATCGGAAGAAAAATTAAATAAATAGATAATGCATGGAAAAATGTATAAATTAAAAAAAACCTTGGACGTATGTGTTTAGTATAAATTAGTATTTTTTTGAAAATTTATCTTAAGATAAGCATTTTTTAGTATTTAGCTGGTTATTACTTCCATTGATTATTGCTTTTATCAATTTTGGTCTAAAAATGCTAGCATCCTAGTATAGACGTAGCTCGTCTTCCCTGTGATCTAGGGTGACCCGGGTTCGAGAACTTTTGTTCTTCCCCTTTAAAAAAAGATTGAGCAAGCGAAAACGATGCATGAAGCAGCTAAGTCGTACTTCTGGCACTAGTTGGCTCTACTGAGAAAACAATAGGAGATGCTTACTCGGCTTAAATCGCTTACAAATAACTGGTTTATAACGACTCATAAGTAACAACAGCAAAAATGAAATTGGAAAATATTTATCTCGTTATTATATTGAAATAGACTTTTTATTCTCCGTTATTCTTATTTTTTGTTGTTCCTATTCTCCCTTATTTAATTATGATATCTATCAGAGTTAAATCCAGTGAATCAAAAATATAAATAATGAAACTGGAAGCAGTATGCAATTTAAATTTGAATTTATGAAGTTTCTTTTGATATAAATGCAAGATAAATATCTGCGATTACTTTGTATGTTTTAGCTTTTTCTCTACATCTATCATTGTCTTCTTTACATAAAATGATATAAAACAAAAATATGAAAATTTTCAATTTTAATATGAAGCAGTCTAAAGCTCCCTTCTTTCTGACTCGCTTCTTATATTTGTTTAAAAGGGATTCCACTTACAAGTAAAAAAAAAATTAGTCTTTTTGCTTCATTTACAAAATTTAAGAACATACCAACCAAGAATGTCTTCTCACTAATGATTATGTATGATAGCGCGAAGTAACAGTTGGAAAAGCAATTTAACGAATTCTACTAAGCTAGGTATTTACTTTAGGATGTAATTCCTTTTCCTACCCCCCTCTCCCTCCTATTTTCCCACATACCGGGGAGGTTTCTCTTATCAATCCTACTTTGCACTAACACCCCAAATTTTCCGCGACTTCAAATAAAATAAAAGTAAGTTCTAAGAGGGGAAAAAAGTTCGAAATCGAATTCAAGTCAATATCCGCTGCTTAACTGGGAATGGATTGGGTTTTCTGAAAAAAATTGCAGTATCCGATTCCGTGATAAACATTTGAAATGCTTTTTATTCCTTAAGCTCAGTTGAATAATAAAAGTATCTACTTAGCTTGAATAATAAGCAGTTGAAACATTAGGATTTAAGAAAAATAAATGATTTCCTTCACCTCCAGTTTGAAATTTATACAAGAAAAATGACCGCCTTAGTATAGTGTTTAAGTCTTTGTGTATAGAAATAATTGTATCTGTATAGGATACCTCCACCCAAAAGAAGAATATCTAATTGTTGCACATAATAACATGCTTTAAGCATAAAATTTCATTAAACAAAATTGGAAATTGAAGGAAAATAGTTTTGCCATGGTAGAGTTGATAGTCAAAAGTTAAAAAGTTAATTTGTTTTATGTTCCCCAAAGTAAAAAAAATTCAATGTCTAAAATGTTTTTTTATCTTTATGTACATAGAAACTATGTTTCATGCTCTTATCTACAAAATTTGCAGATATATTATAATATTTTCATATTTAGAGGGGCTAACTACGAATTTAGGTGATAATATATATTTCAGAATTGTAAATTTATCTAAGGAAAACTGCCATATGCAAATATTGGGAGTTTATAAAAGTTTTACTCATAGAAATTGTAGAATCATCGCAACTTGAAAAAAATTTCATAATCACTTAAAAAATTGTTCGCTACAATTGGTCTAAAAATGAAATTTCCACTTTGCAATGAAGAAAGAAAAAACTTTTAAGATAACAGAAAAAAAAAGTATCTCGGTTTTTTCTTTTCACCACAGAATATCTCCAAATTTGAAATCACTAGGATTAGCTAAAAATTGAATAGATATATATGGAAATATTTATGAAAAAAAAAGTTTTTAAGTTTGCCCATAGAACACAAAATAACAACATAACTATATACGATATGATAATGAAAAAAGTTAGTGTTTGCTGGGGAATATGAGTTCAAGAATTTTTCTGAAATCAATATTTCTTGGGGAAGACATTGATTAAAAGAGAGGTAAAAATTATCTAACAAGTAAATTTAAATAGATAAACTTCTATTAAACAAGTTCTGATAAGTAATTTTCATTTCAGAAATGATGTTAGGTGTATTAGATTAAATTTTAATTCAAATAAAATTCCATGTTTTTTCTTCAAGAAATATATAAATTCCTACCTATTTTATAGCTAATGTAATGTATAATTTTAATATTTGTAAACTTGTCAGAATAGTTATTTTTAACAGTTACGCTGACATTTTCTAAATATTCATATGAATAATTTGTAATTTATAATTTTATATTTTAAAGACTCGATTTAGTGTTCGAGAAATGGATACAAATTTCATATCATGTAAAAATATTATTCCACATTGCTTCCAACTTCGGTTTCAGTGCTCACGTGATAAAATTGCGAAAACATATTATGTATAGATTACAAATCTGATTAAATTGAAGCGTTATTTAAGAAAATCAACTAATAGGGGTTACTTTTTATAATCGATTATTTATGCTCATTTTTAAGATATTAAATTTTTACAAAAATAGTATGCCTCTTGTCAAAACTTCATAGCCTGAAATGAAGTTTACATTATTTAAAGGGAATATTTTCCCCACATGAATGTAAACAATTCATGTGGCAAAAAAGTTTCCTTAGTTAAAAAAAAAAATATTGGAAATTTTTTCAAAAAATTATTGTAATTAGTTTTAGAATATAAATTTTCATAAAAATTATGTTTACTGGAAAAAGTTAAATGTAATTTGCATTATTTACAGGGAGTATTTTGCCACGATATCAATAAAAACTACTTCCATTAGCAAAATTTTCTTGCTAAATTTTAAAAACTTTCGTTAACATAACATATAATTTTTATTCATGTCTGCATCCAATAATATTATGTATTTAAGAAATTTATATTTTATTTTAATATTTTCTACATTTAGTACTCTCCTAATTGAAAAATTTCTGATTGGGTTCAGTAAGAAAATCAAATCATTTCAAGCTTTTAATACTGAAGCTTAATTTTCAGAAATACCAATAACAGCTTCTATCTACACGCCAATCCCTTTCATAAAGTATTTGATATTAACTTTTCTTGGAAGAAGAAAAAGGTCCCTGGCATTTCAAGTTAATCATATTAGTTTCATATCAGAGATGAGATACTTCGGTAATAAGAAAAGCTAAAATACTTCGAAACAATAAACTAAAATTTTCAGAATTTAATTTATCTAATGTCTTGTGTATTTCAAGCATGCAAAATTTGTTGTATTGTTATAAAAATGTTAGTTTAAACTTCACAGGTCTTTAAGCATTGAATTACAATCTTTTAATGAAGGAATCTTTAAATGTGGAATATTGCCTTCACGCAACATATTCAGTTTTGCCTCCTAAAATATTCTAATGATAAATTGAAACTTTGTTGTTAGCTATAAGATATGCACCAAAATTGTTATAGAATACTTTTCAATGCGCATACGGCAGTGTTAACGGAAAAAAATAAGAAAGATTGATTTTGACTTTATTTTCCACACCTAGTCTTTTTAGTTTTATTTGCATAATGATGTATATGAACTATTAATTCATCATTGCTATGATAAATTGAAAGCCACTTCTTGGATTACAAGGTATTTAGTTCTATAATTATCACTGTTCTTTTTTTCCTGTTTATTCAACCCCAGTTTAGTATTGCCTGTAGCAAAAGTTAATTTATATCATAAACCATATTTAAAAAATTATGATATTTGAAAGTAGTTAACTCATGATTTCTTCAAAAAAAAAGAAAATAGTAAACCATTTTAGAATTATTTACAACAATTATTCGAAGTTTTTATATTTTTTTTACTTTAAAAAATAAAGAAAAATGTCCAAATTTTAAATCTATCACATTATCACTGTTTAAAAATATTTATTTTCCCTGTAATTCACTTACAAAAATATAAAAATAGCAGTATAAATACTTATTATTAGATTTTATTCACTACATGAATTGGTTTTAAATTTTTAAAAAAATATAAAAATAAAAATACACTGAATTTTTTAAAATTAAGCTTTACAAATAATTTATTCATCGACTCATTCTTATAAAAAATTATGACTCTTGAATTTACAAAGATCTTTTATTACGTTGACATGCTAAAAATATTTTAAAAAATAATCCTAAGGGGAAAAAATTCACTTGCTTTTTTAAAAAATTATATCTATTTAACCAGGATTTTCTTTTATCCGAACCAAAATAGATATCGGTATGGTCACTACCTGCTTATCAATGGATGTTCCATAGTAAAAAACGAAGACGATAAGGGTATGTAAAAATGAAAAAAATGGAACATATCGATCCGAGAAGTAATAAATCTGAAATGACAGGACGCCTTTAGGAGTTCTAACGTACATAAAAGATCGAAAAAAAGGTGGAATATTGGCGACATTTATTGGATTGATGTACGCCAAGTCCTCAAGTAGCCGATAAAAATGGCAACCTGACACTTCTGGAAGAATTGGACATTCTTCTTTCTATCCATGCTTCGCGTGATAGGTGCTTCGATGACATATTTTGATGAAACCCCACTCTTTGTTCAGGTGGAGGTTTCTCTTCTTTCATATTTTTATACATAAAAATTGGGAATGTTCACTGAACCATAAAATAGACTATTTTATTCTCTGCGCAAAAGTTTCTGAATATATTTTTGTATATTAATGTTTGTCTTAGTTAAGGGTTAATCTCAACGTTTATAGTGCGGAAACTTATTTTTGTGTATGAGCAGCTGAGCTAGCTGCTGGCTAATTATTAAAATTATCTTTTTTCAAATAAATTTCTATTTTATTTTATTATTGTATTTAATTATACTTTAAGGCTGGTCTTGAAATCATTTTAATTTTTTAATGAGTTCACATTTTTAGTAATTATATTATTTTTTGTGATGGCTATGAGAATTTTCGAATTGATTCAGGATAATATTGCGATAAAAATTATTGTACAAAATATATTGGAAACTCTTTTAATATTAATATTTAGAGAGTACAAAACTTTCAAATTTAGATATGAAATAAAGTTACGTTTTAACAAATGCCACACATTAATTGTAAGTATATTATTTTTTCTTATTATTAATAGAATTTGAAATTACTTCTCAACTATATTATTATCTTATTCTTTTCTCGTTTGATGTGTCTTATTTTATAATCATTGATATCTTCTTTTCTTAACACGTTCACTGCCACTACCCGCACCTGATATCAGGACCATCAATCTAATTAGATGACCCCTTCTTTACTATCTTTTAACTGTTGCAGAAAAGGTGTCATCTAATAACACAGATGGTTTGTTACAATAACATATTATTCGTAACGCGCTGGCGCGTCAGTGGCAGCGAATATGTTAAATATCCAACTTCAAACACGTTTATTTTCCAAATATATTCAACTTCCGCTTCAAAGTGTGGACAGTGCAGTATAATGCTCAGAACAACATTGCTTACGAGTATGTTGAGGGTCCTCTGTTTGAGTTATCCTTTTTTTCTTTATTTTTTTTTTTCTTTACGTATTTAGATTTAATATTTTTGCTTTTTAACTTTATCTATATAACTGTATTTTCTGAAAAAACGCAATTTAAGGCAAACAAACAAAAGAGTATTTCTTATAACCAGCTCGAGGGCCCAAACTCTAGATATCTAGGACCCGGTCTACCATGGTAAAAATGAGTGTAAGCTCAAAAATATAAGTAATGATACATAAACTTGAAAAATGAATGCTGTTCTATATCAGATTGTTTCAAATAGAATGTTAAATTTTGTATTAATGATATTTCTATTTAAATGGCCAATTCATATAAGGATAGGATTAAAAATATTCATATGTGATCAGTATGTGATTCGTATCTAATTACACCAGATACATTTGTTTCTGCATTTTACTTTATTAGTTCACATACTTTATACTTTCAAAATTCTGTTAGAATTTGATGGTCTAATAACTTTTAAATGTTCATTTAATATAATAAAATATGGTATTTTAACTTATCCATACTTGTTGTAGCACGAGATAAAATATGGCTATTGGTTTGACATAATAAGTCAGTGGGAGCCTCTGGTTTCTTTAAAGTGTTTTATTCAACAGCAACAACATGACTAGAGAGAAAGGTTAGAAGTACAGTATGAAGAAATGGAATCACATGACCTAACACGGCGCCATATATAGGAAATGAATGTTAATTAGCTAAAATGGAATGAAGAAGATGCAACATTCTCCAACCGCAAAAGAATAAAATTTTAATCTAGCTAAAATTTCAAGTTAAAAATTGAACATTAAAAATTCAAATGAAATTAGCTTGTTACAAATTCATAAAGCATCTAAATATGTGCTAAGAAAAAAAGTATTAATGAAGACCAATACAAAATTGATATTACAATCTAACAGGTTTGGCAGTTCTCAAAGTTTTACTTAAAATACCTGATGTTTCCAAACGAAACAATCTTTGAAATGGTCAAACCACCACACCATTTTCAGTTTTGACCCTTACAACTCGGGATACACCATCACGTCCTTTATTGATTTCAATGATTTTAGCTAAAGACCAATCAACACGTTTCTTACTATCAGAGCTAATTAATACCATATCTCCCACCTCAAAAGGGGTTTGATGGACATGCCTGGAATGTTTAAGGAGAGAAATATATTCCTTTTGAAAACGCGTCTTAAGCTTTTGTTTAACGGACTGGAGGTGTTTCGCACGTTTGCGTAGGTTCAGCACATTCTGTTCAAGATCCTCGACTCTGAATTCAGTCTGATCCTGTAAAAAGAGAGTTAGTGGCACAAGATCTGATGGCTCTTCGGAGAGGTAAGTAAGAGGTCTGCTGTTGAGGATGGCTTCACATTCACACACAGCAGTATACAGTTCTTCGTAGCCAAGACTTGCTTTTCCCAAATTCTGTCTCAACAATTCCTTCAACATTCTTACCACTCTCTCCCACCAACCTCCCCACCAAGCGGCAGTAGGTGGATTAAAATGCCAGGAGATCTTTTTCAAATCTGAATGAGACACAATTTTACTCCAATCGATATTTTTGAACTCGTTGTTTGCACCAATGAAATTGGTTCCATTATCAGAGTAGATTGTTTTCACTCGCCCTCGACGCGAGATGAATCGTCTCAAAGCAAGAAGAAAACTTTGTGTGGAAATGTCCGAGACAAGCTCGAAATGCACCGCACGGTACACTGCACACGTGAAGATAGCAATCCAAACTTTAGCATGATTTCGAAGAACCAAGGGACCTGCTAGGTCTACTCCAGTTGTTTCGAAGACGGCTGACATTCGTACACGTTCTTCAGGAAGAGGAGCAAACATTGTAGTAGCAGGTTTGGACTTAAATCTTTGGCAAATTACGCATTTGGATACAACTGAACGGACAGTTTTCCTAGATCACAAGATACAGTATCTCGCACGAAAGATTGTGACTAGAGTTTGTACACCTACGTTATTGAAGGTTCGATGAGTTTCCTCTATGAGTTTGGAAACAAGCTCATGCTTGTCTGGTAGCAGGATAGGACGCCTGAAAAAGTCATCATCACCTGTGAAGATTAATTTTGTCTCTACTCTAAAAATACCATTGGAGTCCTGGTATATGACAAAGTTAGGAGGAATTAATTTGCGGTTTTTCCGAATGTCTCTCTTTGTATATAAATGAATATTTCAAGCTCAGATTGGGCGATCTCTTCGTTTGCTAAGTTCCCCTTTAAGATGGTTTCACTACGATTATTTATTAAAGATTTAGCATTAGAAATAAAACGTTTTACATAAGCCAGAATTCTAACAATTGTAGAAAATTTTGAAACTCTATTAGTCCAATCAAAGAAATTGAATGCGGAGTTATTTAAGGAGATACTTGACGCAACAGTAGGTTTTAACTCAGTGGTTGCCAGTTCCAATGCATCGGAAAAATCACAGTTATCAGTTTTTGGCCCAGACTCTCGATTTTCTAACCATTTGGGACCCTCCCCCCAACGAAGACAAAAGAGAGTTTGGGCGTTGCATCCACGAGACGCAATGTCTGCTGCATTCATTTGAGATGGTACGTAATATCAATCATCTTGTGAAGAACTCGAATGAATTTTTTTTATTCGATTGTTCACAAAGGTTTTCCATGTTCCGGTATTCTTTATCCAACAAAGAACCACTTTAGAGTCAGTCCAGTAGAAAGTTGGGATACCAGAGATGTTCAAGGAAGTTTTGACTGTCTGGACCAAACGAGTACCAATTAAAGCAGCAAGGAACTCGAGTTTTGGTGTAGACATTTCAGTTTTGATTTTAGTGATGGGATCCCTTCTTAGAGGAGCGACACGTGATTTTGCCTGAACTAATCTAATTATAACTTCATCTTCGCATTCGATACGCAAAAACACGCACGCTGAAAATGCTCTCCCACTAACATCGCTAAACATGTGAATGGTAGTAGTTGACTCATCGCGGAACTAGGATGTCTAGTTGACATAACGCGGAATTTGAATAAATTTCAAAAAAACCAAGTTAGAAAGCCAAATTTTAAATTCCTCTACAATTTCAGAGGGAAGTTTATGATCTCATCCCAGCTTATCGTTTTTCCACGCTTTTTGCATTGGAAGCTTTGGAATGAGTGTTACGGGTGCGGTAAAACCGATTGGATCGAAAATTTTTTGCGACAAAAGCTGCCTTTTTGTACATTTATCATTAATTTCAGTTGTGATGCAGTTAACATCACATGCAATTGTATCTGAATCGGGATACCATAAAAGACCAAGTAGAGGAGAATATCTACAGTCATTTAAATCCCAATTTTCACTTTGAGAAGAAAAAACCCATCCCGTAAGCTCAAAACCAGCTTGGGACATTACTTGACAAGCCGTTTTTGAAAATTGTTCCGACACGAGATTGTTTTGGACGCTTGTCACTACGTTGTCAACGTAAAATGCATCTTTCAATTTTAGAGCGATATCATTCCCATTTTCTTTCATTTTATCAATGTGGTGATAAATTGTTGCCATAAGCAAACATGGACTTGATGAAAGGCCAAATACCACTCTACAATGCCTGTAGATTTTAATTTTGCGTTTTTCAAAGTCTTCCCACCAAAGAAAGCGAAGAGAATTTCTGTCGGAAGGAGATACGCTTATTTGAAGAAATGCTTTGCTTATGTCAGAAATCACGCCAATTTTGTTTTTGCGAAATCTATTTAAAATATTAGGAATCATTTCAATATAATTCGGACCTGTAGCTAAACATTGATTCAAGGAAACGGCATTTTCCTCTTTGGACGAAGCATCGAACACGGGCCATATTTTAGTTGTTAAACTAGATTCCTTAAAAACAGCTCTGTGAGGGAGGTACCTGCATGCCATTTCATTTTCTTTTTCGTTAACTGACACAAGTTATATGATCCCCTTTTGTTCCCATTCCTTAAAAATGTTGTCATAAGACTCAAATTTTCCAGTCGTGATAAGTTTAGAAGTCATGGAGCCTAAACGTTTCTCGGAATGATATCTCAAATCACTTAAGTCAGGATGACCTTCAATCCATGGAAGATTTACTTCGTACCTACCATCACCGAAATTTAACAGTTTTTTCGAAAAAAGACTAAGTTTCACTATCGATTTCCGTTTTTGTTTTATTTTTTACGGGATCTCTGATACCAAGAATATCCAATGACCAAAGGTCGCAAATTTTGCTAGCACTATGCAGCGAAATTATGGGCATAGCATGAGTAGAACTAGTTTTAGAGAATTCTGATTTCCCCATTACTACCCATCCTAAGTACGTTTGGACAGCAGTTAAACCATTGGGCTGTTGACTGATACAACCAGTCAAAAGTTTTCCTAAATAATCAGCACCAATAAGGACCGATATATCCGAATTATCATTTTCACTATCGGATAAATAAATACCAAGTTTAGTGAAGCCTTTTGTATCAAATTTACTTATTTTGGGAACGGTACCACAAATAGTTTCTTTGTCCAACAATACTACTTCACACGAAAAGTTTCCGCGTATTTCCTGAAGCTCACACTTTAAAGCCGAATGCTTAATTTTTTCAGTTTCTATACCGCCAAATAAACTATGCGTTAGAAACTCAGAATGGTCATGTTTTAAGTTTAAATACTCTGCGACATCACGAGCTATATAGGAACGCTGCGACGCCGAATCGCATAAACAACGAACAATCTTTGTCCTGGAAGGACCTGACACTTTTATTTGAAGCGTTTGTAATAAAACATCTGCTGAATGAAACGAGCTATGACTCACGACACTATTTGTCTCAATTTTGTTAATGCATGCAACAGATTCTTCCCCTTTGCTTAAATTGGGGCATAATATCGGATAATGTTTTTTAGTACAGACTATGCATCGAAGCTCCTTGTACATTTGTCAGCGCGGCAATTAATTCTTAAGCAAGATAAACATCCCTTTGCCCTAAGTACCATATCCCTTCTTTCCTTTAATGTTATCTTTTGAGCGGTGAAGCAGTCACTACTTCTATGCGTGGGCTTTTCGCAGAATAAGCAATATAACTCAGTCCTGTTACGTTTATCATAACCTCTTCGGGCATCTGTTTTTGTTTGAGTTATCAATGCAGCTGCAGTCGGGGCAAGAGGCGCCGAATTTATTTTATGATCGGATTCAGTTTTATTTATTTTCCCTACTTTGGTTTTATCCATTGAGCAAAAACCCTTAGCTATTCGAATCCGTTCACTACCTATTACTTCATTCCGAAGAAATTGCATGAGTAATTCAAGGTCATTATTCATATTTCCTGAACGAGAAGTTGAATTCCTCTCTCTCTCCACGCAACCAAAATATCTTCAGGAATAGAAGCTTCAACTAGTGGGTAAAGCATGCATGCGTATTTCTCTTTAGTTACACCCAAATTTTCTAAACAGCGCAAATGCGCATCCAATTGATCTACTAAGTTAATGAAAGGCATGTTCTGCTATTGATTTAAAATAAGTTTTAACAGTTCGTGTACATACAATTCAATTAACATTTTATCATCAGCAAAACGTGCTTTTAAATTTTTAATTACAGATTTATATTCATTTTTAGAAACTTGATACGATTGAACAAAATCGAAAGCCTTACCCTCGGTTGTCTGCATCAGATAGGCAAATTTAATGTCGTCCTCCAATTTAGGATCATCATCAATTTTTTGGAACATGGTCCAAAAAGAAAACCAATTCTTGGGATTACCGTCAAAAGTTGAAAGTTCCAGTTTAGGCAAATTAATGGAGATTCGATCGGTGGAATCCTTCGGTTTATTTCGATTTGCACAGCTTTGCAGGAACTCTTCAAAGCGAAGTTTCGCAGAAGTAAAATCATCATGGTAGTTTTCACACCTCTCAAATTCAGCCTCTATGATCTCGGCAGAAGTGGAAGTCTTACTTTTGGCTGTTTCTCCGGTAGTTGAAGAAAGATTTTGGATGACTTTAACGTCATTTTCAAACAGCCTCCTAGATTTTTCTTCCAGTATAGAAAATGCGAGGGATGCCTCCTTAACATTGTTGACTGCGATGCATGTATCCAGCTCTTTAATCGTTTTTGTTACAGCAGTCCGCGAAACTTTGCGTTGAATCAAACAGCTGTCATCCGTAATTCCTTTTCGGAAATTCCAGTTTGAGCAGGTAAATATTGCTCGAAATTCAGTTGCAGCGCCAAATACTGCACGAATTTAACGTTGGGCGCCAGATGTTATAGCAAGAGATAAAATATGACTATTGGTTTGACATAATAAGTCAGTGCGAGCCTCTGGTTTCTTTAAAGTGTTTTATTCAACAGCAACAACATGACTAGAGAGAAAGGTTAGAAGTGCAGTATGAAGAAATGGAATCACATGATCTAACACAGCGCCATCTATAGGAAATGAATGTTAATGGAAGGAAGAAGATGCAACAATGCTGTTTGAAGTTAGATTATATGACTAGTATGAAAATATCTATTTATTTATATTGTTTTTTCAGACTATGCCGGCTTTCGCCCAATGTACCTGGTTGTTATGTTTCTGCATATCTTCATTGGATAGATCGGGCTTTTCTACCTGGAAATATAGGCAGAATAAGTAAATTTAACTGAATCCTCAATTTGTAAAATTCATTTACAAAAACAAGTTTATAGAAATTTATTATAAGCTTATTATAGTTATACTGATTAAAATTGCCAAATCAGGAGATGAAAACAGAAATTAATTGGATGTTTTCTTTTTATTTCATCTGAACTGCAGTCTATGATATATATTAATTTATGTAGGGCTGCTCAAATTTTATTATCAGTTCAAATACAGTTTCACTGAAATTACATTCTAAGTTTCTTTATATTGTATTTCTTATACAGGGTGTCCCAAAAAGATTGAAACGCGCTTTAATTCTTTAACCGTTAGAGATAAGTAGGTAATGTAATTTGAAAAAATGTTCAAAATAAGATAGGAAAGAAGATTACATTAAAAAAATAAATATACCTATGAATTTTAAAAAGTTACACTTTTTAAATTTTTATATAACCCCTCTATGCAAATTTGGTCAATTAGAAAGTTTTTCCTTTCCATCCAAGAAGACCATTAAAAAAAACTGCATAACTGTATCCTTAAAATTGAGTGAGTTATGCGTAATTGAAAATTGAACGCTGTTTTTAGTGACCATATACCAAAATGGAAATGGAAATTTGCAACAATTTATAAACACATAAATTTTTTTATATTATTTACAAAACACATTTTTGCGTATTTACGGTAGATTCACGATGCAGTTACAGAATTGTCTTTTGTTTTAATCTTATCAGGGACAAGTAATTTTATGCCATGTATTCTAAATTTACATTAGAAATTTTATAAGATTTCATTGAAAATCAATAAAAGCCATTTGATAGAATTCTATAGCAAAATTTATGAAAAAGAAAAATACTGTTAAATTAGTCTGGTAGAATTTTAATTCTTTTCAAATTCATCACATTTATGTCAAACCGATATTCTAACAAATTAACTGCCAGACGATTTTTGCCTTTCATTTAACTGGAATTTAGCCGCTTCTAATACGTGTATATTAAAGTTTTTTTTATTTATTTTTAAGTTACATGAAGAAATGTAACTGACCTTAAACAAAAGATAATTAATGCATGCAATAATATTACAGGAGGAGAATTCCAAAATATTTACAGGAGCATTATTAGAAGAGCCCAATTATGTATTGGTGTTGATGGAAAACATTTTGAGCATGCTTTATGATTCGTGTGTTTTTAAATGTATTTTCGTTTTATTTATTATTATTTTTTTATGTTACACTTCTTACAATCTTATGTTGTCAAAACTGTTTAACTCCATCAATAAGGACTCTATTTAAATGCCATTTTGGATTTATTTTAAACTGATTATCTTTTTTTGATCGAAGAATTTCTATTATCAATTTGGATATGGTACCTATTTTCACAGACGAAAAAGTCTTTCAAGTGGTATGGAAAAGTGACATAAGTCAATTTTTTTTCTGTGTTATTATTTAAAAAGTTTTAAAGATACAGTTATGCAGTTTTTTTAATGGTCTTCTGGGATGGAAAGGAAAAACTTTCTAATTGACCAAATTTGCATAGTGGGGTTGTATAAAAATTTACAAAGTGTAACTTTTTAAAATTCATAGTTGGATTTTTTTTCTTAATGTAATCTTCTCTCCTATCTTATTTTGAACATTTTTTCAAATTACATCACCTACTTATCTCTAACGGTTAAAGAATTAAAGCGCGTTTCAATCTTTTTGGGACACCCTGTATAATCGTTATGTTTGTTAAAAGTAAATAAATAAAAAGAAAATAAACGATTAATTGATATATTATCTTTGTTTAAAAAGGTCATCTGTCTATAAGAAAAAACGCCCTGATGAATTTATCATCTATTGCTATGATCATTATGTTGTTAATCTATTGCTATGATCAATATTTCGTTCATCTATTACTATGATCGACTTTTTAATGCTATAGAGAATACCCTCTAAAACATTAAGAACACTTAAACGCACTTTTATACACATTCTCTTAGTGTGGGAATTTAAAGTAATATTTTACATTTCCATTATCGGCAGTTCTCAACTCAGAGATTATTTAAAGTTTACATAAAGTAAATATAAATTACTATGCTTCGAATTTCTTTTAAATTTTTAAATTCTTGATTCAATTTACAGAAAAATCCTAATGTAAAAGTTCATGGTAAAATATATATCTCAGAGTAAAAACTAATGTTATTCACGTTTTTATAATTTTTTACCCTTCAAATCCCTTTTATCCAAATCTTTTCATCATCCTTCTTCATTTAACCTTTTACTTCCATATACTTCAAAGCTATAGAATAAATCAAAACCAACAAACGTAGAGATGAAAATAAATTAAAAATAGTAAGCAAATAGTATTTTGTAATTTAACATATAGCCTCCGTCTAGACCAAGTCTGAGAAGCCCTTTGAAGGTGAAATTTCGGAGAGTAAGAGGAAAAAATTCACTCTTTTTTTTTTTTTTAAATCACTGAAAAACCAAAATCAGTATTTCGTTTCCTCGATTCTGTGATAACATTTTTTTTTTCCTTTCATCATCTTAATAACAATCAATATGTCCATCATGTAGTCTACAGGGAATTGAAAAATGATTTAAAGTGATGTACTGTATGATTAGTGGTACGATGATAAGCTACAATAGAGTGTAAAGCTTGATTTAAAACTAGTAAACTTAAAGGGCAAGAATTCAGTTAGTATACGATAAAGTTAATGTTAATGGCCGACATTTACAAATATCTAGACGCATTTTAGGCAAACTATGAAATTGGAAAAATATTAAAATATATCATATGATGCTCTAGACATTGCATGCAAACTTATAGAGTGATGATTGTTATTTAAGCAACTAAAGAAAAGAAGATCAGGATTAGACTTTTCATTTTTATACTTATAGAAAATTATAAATGGTATTTACAAAGGGAGGAAACGAGTTCGAAAATTCAGTTTGGGATTGGATGTATTGTAATAGTAGTATACTTTTAGATGGATATGGCATTTTGCTGGTATAAACATTCAGCACATTTTATATACTAATGATATATTGAAGTTGCCAATTCCTTAATAGGATAATGGATAAGTTGCTGACATATTTAGGAGATCCGAGTTCGAATATTAGCTAGTCATTTGCACCTGTTGCATTTTTGTTGTTTTTTTCTAATTTATTTGGAATTTTCATGTTTATAATTGTTTTTCGCTTAAAAATTAAATTATAATCCCTGATTTAGGAGAATAAATATTTATTTTTGCATAAAAAATGCAAAACATATTAGTGAAAAATGTTTGTATAATGTTAAATTAAATCGAAATAAATTAGACAAAAAAAGACAAAAAAGCCTAACGGAATTGAATTCGGGTCTTCTAAATGCTGTGTCGACATCTTATGCACTATACTATACATGCTTCGGCAACAGTAGCACATTATTAGAATATAAGCTGTGCTGAAAGTTTGAAGACGATTTTCTTGAAATTTGTCTGACTATAATATTTTCGTGAATGGACATTCTTAATGTACACTACAAATATACAAAACCTTTTCCGAACAGAGTTTTCAACCTCCTGCTCTCCAATTGTTAGGAAAAAAGAAAAAAAAACACGTTTATAAAAAAAATCTTTTGTTAAAAATCCATAAAAGAAAATTAAAGTAAGTTATTCAAGACAAAGTTTATTTTTATTAAGGGAAATAAAATAGATATAAGACTTTACTTGTGATTCCAAGATATATATATATATACACTGAACTGACAAAAGTCATGGGATAGCAATATGCAAATATACAGATAGCAGTAGTATCGCAGTGAAAAAGTATAAATGCGCAGTTCGTTTTCCAGAGCTTTCATTTGTGTTCAAGTTATTCATGTGAACAGGTTTTTCGTGATTTATGGCGGCACGACGAGAATTAACAGACTTAGAACGTGGAATGTTAGTTGGAGCTAGACACATGGGTCATTCCATTGCGGATATCGTTAGTGAATTCAACATTCCGAGATCCACAGTACCAAGAGTGTGCCGAGAGTATGAAATTTCAGGCATCACATCCCATCATGGACAGCGCAGTAGGAGACCACCTGCACTTAACGACCGAGACCGCCGACGTCTGTATAGAATGGTCAATGATAATAGGCACGCAACACTTCGTCAAATAACTGCAGGAATCAATGTGGGACGTACGAGGGAGGGTACAATGTGGGATGTCCGATAGGACTGTGCGGCGTAATTTGTCTTCCTTGGGCTATGACAGCAGAAGACCGACTCGAGTGCCTTTACTGACAGCACGACATCGCCTGCAGCGACTCTTCTGGGCTCGTGAGCATATCGACTGGTCCCTAGACAAGTGGAAAACCGTGGCGTGGTCAGATGAGTCACGATTTCAGTTGTTAAGAGCTGATGGTAGAGTTCGAGTAAGGCGCAGACCCCACGAAGCCATGGACCCAAACTGTCAGCAAGGCACTGTTCAAGCTGGTGATGGCTGCATAATGGTGTGGGCTGTTTTTACATGGCATGGACTCGGTCCTCTGGCGCAACTGAACCGATCATTGATTGGAAATGGTTATGTTCAGCTGCTTGCAAATCACTTGCAGCCATTCATGAACTTCACGTACCCACACAACGATGGGATTTTTATGGATGACAATGCTCCATCTCACCGGGCCAGAACTGTTCGCGATTGGTTTGAAGAACATTCCGGACAATTCCAGCGCATGATCTGGCCACCTAGATCACCCGATATGAATCCCATAGATCATTATGGGACATCATCGAAAGGTCCGTTCCTGCCCAAACTCCTGCACCATCCACACTTTCACAATTTTGGACGTCTATACAGACAGCATGGCTCAATATTCCTGCAGAGGATTTTCAACGAGTTGTGGACTCCATGACACGTCGAGTTGTTGCACTTCGCAGGGCAAAAGGAGGACCGACACGATATTAACAGTCATCCCATGACTTTTGTCACTTCAGTGTATATATATATATATATATATATATATATATATATATATATATATCATAGAAGAAAGAAAATTAATAAATATTTTGTATTGCAATTAATTTTATTGATATTTCAGATAAATATACCATATTTTTCATACTTTTCTCGTTTTTCATTGATTAAAGTGTCGAGGAAATATATGATACATCAATCTTTCTTGCTTGTACATACTTACTTATACATTAAAACTTTGTCTATAACATTTGCATAGGCACAAATTTGCTGTTTCAACAGTTGTTCAAATACAGGTTATGGCTAGATGTTCTAACAAAGGTAATTGAAAGAATAATTTAAATTTTAAAAGGTGTTTTATATAACAGATAATCGTTCTAATTAACAGTTCTAATAAATAAATGATTTAACTAAGTTCAAAAATATTTTTAATAAAATGCTTGAAGAAGGAAATTTCCATCACAGCATAGAATAAGTCATAGTCTTATCACTGGCTCTCCAACTCGCTGACTGAATGACCGGACAGTCGCAACAGCAACATTGACGAGCATTTTGGTTAAGTCCCAAAGACTATCACTGTCCAAGGTACAATCGTTCCCGAAAGAAGTATGTCCTGCCATCGTTAGGAGGAGTCAGACCTCACTTCCCTGATTTTTATACCCTCCAGCTGTTGTTCATGAGAGAAGTAGGCTGGCGTAATCCAACCACCATGTCGGAAGTATCTCATCCTCTTTTCGAGGTGTCATCTGGAAAGGGAAACACAGCATAGAATGAGAATGATTTATAATCTTTTTATCAATATGAAATTAAAAAATTAGCAAATAATACGACAATTCCTAGAAAAAAATTTAATATGGTCCTTATTTCCTTCAAAAAAATTAAATTTAAAAAACTCCATGAAGATTCTAATTATTCTTGAACTTTTACATCAACATTTATCCCTGCTTCTCTCATTTCTTTCCTAAAAATGTCTGTGTGAAATGTGAAAACAAAATTCATGAGCTAGTGCACCTATGTATTTATTTATATATCCTGTTCAAAATTTCAATTGTTAATAAAATACTTTTTATTCATCCACCTAAGTTTAAATACATTTTTTAAACATGTAGTAAATGACACTTGATGCTAATACATTTTTTAAATATTTATTTATTCATTAAATTAAATTAATTTTTAATATTTGAAATAGAGTTTTTGCAAATTGTAATGAAAATTTAAATCAACAGTCAGTAGCTCAATCGTTTAAATGCAAGAATTTCAATATTTTTCATATGAAGGTGAAGAATGAAAATTCAATTCTTACAATGAGAATTTATAGACAACCATCAGCTTCATGAATCAGAAAAGTGAAGGAAAGTAGAAAGAGAATAAATACTAACAAAAAAAATAATAGCCAAAAACATCATATCTAATACTATAATACGAGGAATGGTTGTC
>JAPMOQ010036023.1:682662-715737 GCA_026543055.1 Argiope trifasciata
TTCTTGAATCCTGGCAATATTTAAAAAGAGCTTTTTAATCTATTTTCAATAATAGATTGCGTTATTGCCGTCCTGAAATTCGATTCGAAATTCATTATTAAAACAATTATTCAAACACATTCTTCCATATTTGTAGCTAGAACACAAGGATTCTGCTTTATATCGAGGCCGAGGTGACCTGGTGGCTTCGGAACCAGAGGATTTCAGAATCAAAACTCGAAACTGCCAAAGAACCGTCGAGTAAGCGGATTTCGGGCACGCTGAATCCGTTACGATCAACCTTACTACCGTTGTTGTAGCTGCGAAATGAAGGTGCCAGACCCAGTGCCGCTCCCGTCATATGACAGTGTTTCAAATTTATGAGGTCAATATTCAATTAGTATAGAGTTGCTTTAAAACAAGGTGCTAGTATAACTATGACTGAAATTTAAAAAGATGGAATCTATTTAATAGTAATACTGTCTATAGGCCAAATTTTTTTTCATGATGCTACAATATCATGAAATATGGAAGACAAGGAGTTTCCATTTTTGGAATTTTTATGATGTTATGCGACTAGTTTTCATTATATATATTCATGTACATAAAAATAGAATTAAAATAACACTGTTTTAATATCTCATTATTTGACTCAAATATAAATGAAAATGCATTCCAAAGATTCAGTCAATATAACTGTTGTTGTCTTTAATGGCCTTGCCATGGAGAAGCTTGCAGACGAAGGCAGCTATTTTAAACTAAGGGTGTGTGTCTTGTTTTAGAAGCGATACCCAGGACCAAAAGTACACTCAATAGCTACTCACGCGTCATAGTCGTTTGCGCAGCCCATTTTTACAGTGGCGCGCTTACTTATCTCACAGATAGAACAGAGGAATGAAACTCAAAATGGAACTGGAGCCCGAAATGGGACTCGAACCCAGGATGCCCAGATTTCGCTCTACCACTATGCTAGGACGTTAATGATTTAAACACATAATGTATCTTATATACTATATATCTTTTTAAATTATATTTTTCTAGAAAAATTCGAAAACATTAAAAAAATACAAGTTAAACGTTAAAGTATTAAAATATTTAAACACCTTAATTCAGTATTTATATATTCTGATATTCAGGAAATGCATTAAGTGTAAATTAAATACAATAATTGAAATTTTATTCTTGATTCATTCATATTTGGTCAATAATTCTGTTTCAAAAACTTTTAGATATTTATTAAAAAAGATATTAAAAATAAAATTAGTTTCATAAAAATATTTTAAAAATGAAAAAGATACCCAAATTAAGTAATAAAAAAAGATAAGAATTTTGTTTAAAAATTTTCCCCTTTTTAATTGTTAAATACATTAAATAAAAACTTTTTATATTAATATTAAAATAATTAATATTAAATATTCATTTGCTGTTGAACTTTTAAAAACAAATTCTAACATAACCTTTTGAGACTGCTATATTTTCTTTTCAGAAAGTAAAAAAAAAAAGTTTCGTTTCAGAAAATCATAAAGTGGGATTCCTTTTTAATTTCACCTCGATCTTTAATAAAATTTCGAATGAAAAGATAGTAAAACATACCATATGAACATATTTTAATGTCTCTTGAAAAAAAAACAGAAAATTTAGATTTTCAATAAAACTCTGGAATAAAAGATAGTAAAATATACCATAAGGAAAATATTTTAATGCATTTTTGAGAAAAACAGAAAAGTCTGATTATTTCCTAAAAGAAATTAGTCTATTCCATTTCATGTCTAAAATTGCATTTTTTTGTTTTGTTTTTGTTTTTTTATACATTATTGATATTTCTAGTTGTATAGGTAAATGAAATATCCCTTAGCAAATAAGAAACTTTATTATACTTACATTATAAGTTTAGAAAAAAATAAGGAGACAGTTTGTATGAAAAGTATATTATTTTGTTGGTATCATAGCGAATAATTCAATATTAAGTAAAATGAGATCAAAGATACATTTTACTTCGTAGGAAATTTTTATTGTTTATTTACTATAAGATGTTTCCAAAATTTCAAATGCAACCAATTACTTCTAATAAATACTATAAAATCCAATTTTGTCGAGAACTATTTTATGTTTTGAAATTTCATCAAATGATTTTATTTTTTCGAAATTTTATTGTCTTTTATTTCTCCCTTTTTTGTTTTTTAATAAACGGATACAAGAAAGATAAGCCTAAGTGACTTAGTAAAAAGCTAAGCGTGACTTCGACTTACAAAATTCCAATAAAATTACTCCATCAATAACGACGCTTTATCTCTCTTGAGTTGATCTTCGCGAACTAAAATCGATGAAGCATAGGATAAAAGATAATTTCGTTTTAAAATAAATCTTCCTTGAGCGAGGAATACAGCTTTTGGGGAAAACTTGTTCCACTTTTCTTCAAAATTCAATAAAAAAACGGTCCTTATCCTACAATAACATTTTTGTAATATACTGAACTCTCTTTTGTACTTAAATAAGTAGGACATCTCTTTTCTTGAAGAGCAAAAATAAGTCCAGATCTTGAAACCTTTTTCTGAACAAATAGATTTTGATAAAAGTTCGAATTTACTCTATCCTATGACAGCTGATTTGAAGTGTGTATAGACATAGAGCAGAAAAAGATAGATTTGTGTCCATTGTAGATGAAATGTTATTTTACCTGTAAATGGACAAAGTCCATTTCTGTTCTTTTCAATGTTTGACTCGCATGTTAAAAGAACATTTTTTAAGTTTCTGAACATTTCTTCATAAATTCTCAATACTTCTTTGAAGAAAAGATCTTGTATGTGTTAAATCATAAATCTGTGTAAAAAAATGACATTAATATGGTTAGAATATATTTTCTATTTTTAAAATTATTTTAAGATTCTAAAAACTAATCATATGCAATCAAAAAATATATAATACTTGGATCATGTGTAATCAAAGAAATATAATATTAATGTCTTATATAGCAAATAATTTATATAGTTTGTTCAAGTTTCTTGTTAAGTGAGGTACCCGACAAGACAGAACTAGTCTTATTTTATCTCTAACAACAATAACAATTTTAAAAACAATTGAATTTTTAATACATATCTAGCAAAACAAAAAAAAGTATCAAACTTCACAACAAAAATTGCTTGATACTGTGGGAAATTTGCATTTAAAGAAAATTCAGTTTTCATGCATAAAAACACAGAACAAAATGATAAAATTTATATTATATATATATATATATATATATATATATATATATATATACACTTAAGTGACAAAAGTCATGGGATAGCAATATGCAAATATACAGATAGCAGTAGTATCGCAGTGAAAAAGTATAAATGCGCAGTTCGTTTTCCAGAGCTTTCATTTGTGTTCAAGTTATTCATGTGAACAGGTTTTTCGTGATTTTTGGCGTCACGACGAGAATTAACAGACTTTGAACGTGGAATGTTAGTTGGAGCTAGACGCATAGGTCATTCCATTGCGGATATTGTTAGTGAATTCAACATTCCGAGATCCACAGTATCAAGAATGTGCCGAGATTATGAAATTTCAGGCATCAAATCCCATCATGGACAGCGCAGTAGGAGACCACCTGCACTTAACGACCGAGACCGCCGACGTCTGTGTAGAATGGTCAATGTTAATAGACACGCAACACTTCGTCAAATAACTGCAGGAATCAATGTGGGACGTACGAGGGACGTGTCCGATAGGACAGTGCGGCGAAATTTGTCTTCCTTGGGCTATGATAGCAGAAGACCGACTCGAGTGCCTTTACTGACAGCATGACATCGCCTGCAGCGACTCTCCTGGGCTCGTGAGCATATCGACTGGTCCCTAGACCAGCGGAAAACCGTGGCGTGGTCAGATGAGTCACGATTTCAGTTGTTACGAGCTCATGGTAGAGTTCGAGTGTGGCGCAGACCACACGAAGCCATGGACCCAAACTGTCAGCAAGGCACTGTTCCAGCTGGTGGTGGCTGCATAATGGTGTGGGCTGTTTTTACATGGCATGGACTCGGTCCTCTGGTGCAACTGAACTGATCATTGACTGGAAATGGTTATGTTCAGCTGCTTGCAGATCACTTGCAGCCATTCATGGACTTCACGTACCCACACAACGATGGGATTTTTATGGATGACAATGTGCCATGTCACCGGGCCAGAACTGTTCGCGATTGGTTTGAAGAACATTCCGGACAATTTCAGGGCATGATCTGGCCACCTAGATCACCCATTATGAATCCCATCGAGCATTTATGGGACATCATCGAAAAGTCCGTTCGTGCCCAAACTCCTGCACCATCCACACTTTCACAATTATGGACGTCTATACAGACAGCATGGCTCAATATTCCTGCAGAGGACTTCCAACGACTTGTGGACTTCATGACACGTCGAGTTGTTGCACTTCGCCGGGCAAAAGGAGGACCGACACGATATTAACAGTCATCCGATGACTTTTGTCACTTCAGTGTAAAAGAAATCTTGTAAATTTGACAGTCTGAATTATATTCTTTCAAAATTCTGAATTATGCTCTGTCTATTCTTAAATAAATTATACAGTATTGTTTTTTCAGTGTTTAACAAGTTTTGTTGTTACAATATTGGGAAAATTCATTACTTGTTATTTAATGTTGGTAGCCTTTGTTCAAGCCCTTAAAGTTTTTCAGTTTTCATAATATTATCTACAGCTTTAAAATATTAGTTTTAGTAGACATTCAGATTTATTATTAGATTCTAAATTTTTTAATTTTTGTAATAATTAAATCACTACAAAATATCATTTTTTAAAATTTGGAATAGATGTGACCTCTCTTAATGTAGTGTTTAAATTTGGTACTTTAGCCCTGGAAAATGCAGATGTACTTTTATCTAAGCTCTTGTTAATTTGTGATTCTATAAAGAATAAATTTTTAAAATACAGCATTAAGTTCAAAATGAAAGTATTTATTTTTATAATAGAAACCAACCAATCGATATTACTTCAAGATACAGTATTTCTTATTAGAAGTTTTAGAATAATTAATGAATCTAAATTCCCAACATCTGAATATTCGGCCTTTGATTTCTTTTTTGCAAGACAAAGATAAGACTTTACTTTTAAATAAATTATAAATCAAAAATTACTTTTAGTTACAAGCATGAAATCTCATTTTCTTCGGAGTGGATATGGAGGAAAATCTGTATTGGATTTGCATTATTAAGAAATAAATGAAAAAGTATTTTTATCGATAAAAATTCTCCTTAAGAATCAAAATTTATATATCATTTATCAAGGATTGAAATAAGTTTTTAATCAAAAATTATTCTATTGCTAATTAAACATTATGATAATACAAAATACCTTTAATAAAACAGTAGCGAGCATTAATAGTCGTGTTTTGTATCACTCTTTTATATGTTTACAAAATATTGTTCTATTCTGTAATATGGTTTAGCAATAATGTTAGTATTATCCCTGAAAATAAGAGAAATTTATAATTGGTAATAAACCGATGGCAGGTCAATTACCCGCAACCTCAAGGTCAATTATAACAATTTCTCTTTTTAGCATAGAATTTCACAACAAAAATGGAACTTCAGGGTAATGTGAAAATTATAATGGTAACTCTAATAGAAGTCAAGATCTAGAGAGTGTTCTAGAAAATTACATATCTTTTTGAGAGATTATAAAACATGAAGAGCTCACAAGAGAAGCGATTCTAACACGGGAATTGTGTTTATGATATAATTTCAACTTGTACATTCAGAATTCTATTACCATTTTTCGAATTAGCGATTAAATGTTTTTATGTGTTGTGAGTTTTGACGGGTAATTCTGCTCGCAACGGTTGCGTTTTTAATGACTATGTTCCTCACATTTTGGTTTTGAACTTTTCGTGCACCTATTGTAGGTTTTCTTCAATATTACAGTGTAATTTATAAAAATGTCTGTCTTTTAGCACTGTAACATAGTAAACAGATGTAATCTGTGTCTTTAAGCATTATAGAATAGGAACAGAAGCAATCTGTGTTTTGTAACATTATTATGTATCATCAAAATCCTGTTTCAAATATATATTGTATAATAATCACATTCTGTTTCGCCTTTCTAGATTGGCTTGTTTCTATGCTACTGTGCATGCATTGATACGAATAGACCGGTTATCGATAGACTTTCAACTTGTTGACGTGTTTGAAGCAGAAATTAATGCCAACATACATTGATGGTGATAAAAATGCATAGAAAACTAATTCATTAACCTTATTGTATATTTTAGAAGAGTTCCTTTATATTCAAAGGGTAATATATAATATTCAAAGGGTAACAAATAGTAAAAAAAATTCTTTCGTGTGTTATGACCAAATTTTGATGATACCATAAAATAAAAATAATAAAACACATATACTTCATTCAATCTATTCTGTGTTTACTTTTTTAGAAATAAATGAATATTTTTATTTATTTATGAATATTTTTATTTATTATTTTCAACATATTTTTTGCTTGATTCTTAGCATTCAAAAATCCTTCGCACTTTTGTGCATGCTTCAGGATGCGTTTATTTGGTCAAAACAGGATGCAGAAGAATAATGAAAGGAAGATAAGCTTACATTTGACAATAAAGTAATTATCAGACTATCGGTGTAATAACCGCTCATCTTTTTGCGTACCCTTACCAAAGTACAATTGTCCAAAAAACCTAGTCTTGCTATTATAAAAAGAACAGTAAATACTGATGAAAGTTACCTGTAATCAGTTTTCGTAGATAAGTGTAATCTCAACCTTTCATGCATTTTAAAAATTTCTGGGTAAAGTGATTGTAATAAAAAAAAAGTCCTAGAGCAAACTGCAAGAAAATGTATTTTATCGGAAATTTAAGTTTCATTTACTTTTAAAATTTAAAAGGTTTTTTTTTTTTTTTTTTTTTTTTTGCACATCTGGGAACAATTTTGGTAAAAGGTAATAACTGTAATTTACACAAAATCGATTTCTTTTTTCAATTTTTGTATTTTATGGTATTCATTATAGTTGAATATTCAGGATTATAGTGCATTTGAAAAACAATGTTTATGTTTGGGTTTGATTTGAATTCAAATTTATTGATGATTCCTTTTATTCATTCATCAAATTCTATATAAAATATGTGAGTGTTAACAAATTATAAGGAAACCATAGGTCTTTCAAATAGGAGATTGGCGATTCATCTACTACTAGCCGCCTTTGGCGACCAGCTGGTTCGCCATGAGTAATGGGTTCTAAAATTTTCAATTAAATCACATATTCATTAGCCTTGAAGTAACTCCGGGCATTGATTGGCCTGAAATTAATATTTTCTTTAAGATAATGGATGGAAAGCTCTAAAAAAACGCATTTTCCTAAAAATATTCTTTAATTTTTTTTTAATCAGTCAGTTTTAATGATTGATTTAGAAGACTGATTGATGTAGCAACTTTTATTTAAAATATTAATAAAAATATTTTGTAAAATGTGGCTTGCAGAGCAAAGTATGAAGAAATCTAAAACTCATTATTCATAAATGCATTGTTTGACTCAAACTACATAAAATGTAATTACTTACTTCATTTAGATCAAATTAATAATATTAAACAATATATATGCCTATTAATAATATTTTACAAATTGGCCATTTCAAAGGAATTTGAATGCATAATCTGTGTAAATTCAATCCTGTATAAATAAAGATAATTTATTGATTTAATGATTTAAATATTGCAAACGATCATAGAATCCTTTGCCTTGCATTTTTTAAAGAAAATATCATATTTTATATTTATTTTATTTTATCCAGTCACGTGTTGAAAGTTACATTTCTTAATTTTTAATTTGTGATGATAGTTTTTTTTTATTTGAACTTTCGTCAAAATGATGGCAACACGGTGATAAAACCTGATTTTTTTCCCTTTGACGTGCTTTTGCAGATTTTATAGAAACATTAGCTTTGCATTTATTTTTTTAGAAACTATCAAATTTTATAATGGAAAAAAAATATTGAATTGATGATACAGATATTGCAAACGATAATAGAAATATGCTATTAAGTCGGGATTCCAATGCATATCCTGTCTAAATTCGATCAGGTTTACCGTAAAGAAGATTTATTGAATTAATTATTTAGATATTGCAAACGATCATAAAATCCTTTGCTTTGCATTTATTTTTTTAGAAAATATCACACTTTATATTTCTTTTATTTTATCCAGTAACGTGTTAAAAGTTGCATTTCTTTAGATTTATTTTGCGATGATAGTTTTTTTATTCGAACTTCCGGCATTTTTTTATTTTATCCAGTCACGTAATAAAAACATGGTTAAAATATTTCTTTAAAAATTGTTAAAAATAGAAGCTTAATTTATACATTAAAACACTGATAAAATTAGAAAGCTAATTTTTTTTATCTTTAAAATGATGTAAAAATCACGTTTGTGCGATAATATTTTCAGAAGTTATAGTGAAAGAAAGTCGAAATTTCGCTTAAATTTTATTTAATTCAAATTCTAATTAAAAATTTGAAAAAGGGCTCCGAGGTGCACATTCCCGACCTCCAAGGTATACATGTACCAAATTTGGTAGCTGTAGTTCCAGCGGTCTAGCCTGTAGAGCGCCAACACACACACACACACACACATTGAGCTTTATTATAAGTATAGAAGATTGCTGGTACGATCAATAATCGTGTCAACCATATATGGGGTTCTTGTAATATATTTCCATTAAAGTAAACATGTTGTTTGATGAAGCATTTTCAACCCACTTAACCTCATTTAGTTTATAAAGCAAATAACTTAACCAATCAATTGCTTCTTCATTACCTGTCTAAAATATCCACAAGTGTTGTCTTTCAGTTTACCTCATCTATCAACCCAACAACAGCTAATCGGGCAATTCCACGAGCCTCAACATGACAATAATTACATGCCTTCGTCTTCCTAAATGCCATTTGAAACATCAGCATTTCCCATTTCTGCCCAGAAAGACATTCTTGTCAAAATGATGAAACCAAACATGATTCCCCGTTTAAGTATTCCAAGTTCCTCTACCTTGGTTTTAAGTAGTCGCACGAGTAACAAGCCAGAATACTTCAATAACTCCTGATTAAAGCTCACAGCCAAACTCGATTACGGCAACGCGAATTATCGCTCAATTCTATTCGAGAAGGCTAATAACAGTGGACGTGCCTGCCTTGTGCCACTAAATTAAACCCCCGGAACATATTGAGCTAGGGGAATTAGCGACTATCGTTACTGGGAACTAACAGGCTGTGTAACCTACCCTTCGAAGCATAATTACAATAACTGTTGCTGCCCGCTCGGACACAGAAGGTAAGGGTTGCTAGCTGGTGGAAACCTTGGCGCCAACTCAAGTAATGCCAATGAATCATATTGATAAATTCAACTCTAGGGATACTTTTTTGGTCCTATATCTATAAAACAAACTAAAACTAATAATAATTTATTATTATATGATATAATAACTTTATTCTGTGATATAGCTGCAATAAACACTAATGGATTGATTATTAATGAAGATAATAGATGTCCTGTAATTAACTAACAGACTTTGACGCTCGCTTACAATGTAATGAGGGCGGTGTTACTAATGTGTCCAAACTAGCCGTCTTGAACAGACATAACCATTCTGTTAATGAGTTACTAAGGTGCTGTATATAATTTGCAGAGGTATGTGATGATCTATTCGGTCCCTAAGCATTGTTTCGAATATATCTCCACCAGTGTGACATGCTTGTAGAAAAATAACTAGGATTTTCTGCAATAAAACAAGATTATAGAAAAGTGCTAATAGATTTAATACTTGGATTTCGATGAAATCCAAGAATATAAAAATACGGAATACGAAAAAAAACAACATAAAATACGAAAATATGCAAAAAAAGCTTATATTAATTTGCTAAAATTATATGTTTTATTCTATGCTTCTTCATGCTTAGCGATAAAATTTATCTTTTCTCAAATCAAATAAAAAAAAAAAATAATGATATGAAAAAAATACCTTTTTAATTAAAGAATTTTTTTTATTACATTTAATTCCTCTCGTAGCACAGATATTGTATTTATTGTACTGTGAAATTGCTCAACTAGTTAATTAAACTATCAATAATTTTGATATTGTTATCAAAAGCATGAATTTTCAATTTTAAATCATTTCCATTCTAAATTCGAAACTTTATGGTTTTCTTTCTGGCTCTGAAAAATAAATTATGAGCTAAAGGAGAATTATCTGATGATTTTATTTTTAAATATGTAAAATGCATAATTTTTAATCTTTCCGTAGTAAATACATAAGAAATTAAATTCTTGCAAAATAGTAAAAATAAATTTCTGATAAGGAGCATGGTCATTCTCTAAGTTGAAACCAGTCGCTTATTTATGCATTGAACTTTTTGTTATATGGTTACCGTATGGCTTGGAAAAGTTTTTTCCTCTTCTCAATTTTGCAAATTATGGAAAAATACATTCATATATATTTAACGTCATCCACGAAAAATCTGTTTCCACTAATCTTGTGAATTGGTCGCCCCAATTTGAAATCTTTGATTTAAGGTCACTTTCAAGAAACCTCGGTAGCTAATGAAACATACTTCAGGTGAGCCTTTACACTATTAATTTATAAATATTTTTAATAATTTAAATAAAAAATGTTTTGTAATATTCAGAAATTCCAAATATTATTCAGCAAAATGTTAAAAGATGTATAGCTTCATATTTTCTCCAAAAATAATGGTAAGAGATTTACTAGAATAAAGATATTGTTCAGAGCAAACAAAATGATCTTTATACCGATTTGGCCATTATATTATGAGTAAAGAACAGCTCTTCAAAAATTAAAATAATTGAATATTTGAATAACCTTATACAAATCAGTATATTTAAAAAATGCTATATCAGCTTTATTTTATTATCATGAATATATAATATATTATAAAACTGTATATATAAATTAAAAATCGTAGCCACATATTATTACATATATTAATACATTTCATCTATTAAAATATTATATGACGCCTTCTTATATAGTTAATATATCAAAAACCGTTCGGTTAAGGTCATAGATTTATTGATCTATTATATTTTTATAGTATGAATACGTAATTAAACAAGATAACTTTCTAGAATTTATGCAGATATTTACAAAAACGTTGCGACATTTTTACCTGATACAAAGGTTTTAATTTTATGAAAATCCTGATTTAATTTTGGCTTAACCTTTTTTATTCTTAACTCCAGTATTGCAGAAAGTAATTCCGTTTAACTTATCATTTATTTAGCAAATAAAAGACTTTTTCACAATTCATTCCCGCCAAAAGAGCGATTTCCACCTATTTCTGGAAGGCACAGACTTTAAAATCTATTGAACACATCAACGGCATTAAAAGTTCTGTTCGGCTTTTAACTTGGCTTAATGTAAGGATTTTAAATTCAGCCGCTGCCCAAATGCTATTAATTCTGGCCGGCCTCTTCCACAAAAGCTAAGGATACTAGAATAATGTGCTATTTTATAATGGGCATGACTAACTATTTGTAAACAAATGTTTGGATTCTCAGTTTTTTTTAATGTGGTAATGATTCGATTTGTAATTTATAATACGATTTATAATTTAGAAATATATCTTATCATCAAACATTATTGATATCACGCTAGATGATTAGAAATAATATGTTTTAAAATTTCCATTTGTCCTTGTAAGAGCTATAAGAGAAAAAATGGCCGTGGTGACCTGGTGACAAGGTCTCGGCTTTGGAACCGGAGGGTTGCAGGTTCGATGGCCAATTCCAACGAAGAACCACCGTTTAAGCGGGTCTGGTGCACGTTAAATCCATCGGGTCTAAACGTCCTCCCACTGGTGTGGGATGGAAGTTTGTGTTGTTTCAAAACGGGACATTAACATAACTAAACTAAGTAGAAAAAAAATTTTGATACCGCATATTTTGTATTTGTTATTATGATTAGCTATTAAAGTTTTTTCTCCATATGTTAAATAATAATTCAATGCTGTATTTTTGTTAATTAGAATAAAAAATTTTAAACTTCAAGTGTATTCTTCAAGTCTATCAACTATTCAAGTTTATTTATATTAACGTGACCATTAGGGACATTTTTGTATGACTGCTTCAAGCAATAAAACGAATCTTATGTGAATTATATACCTTTTTTCGACACTTGTAAAGTTTAAAATTGATACAATTTTGACTACAAACCACCATATTAATTTTTTATATCGCTAAATAAAACGACAAACAAACAACTATTTGAAATATTTGGTGTTAATTTTGATGTTTGTTGACGATTTCGCTAATAACATTACATGCTGTGCCAATTTCATTTGTTTTGATCATTGTGAATTTATACACAAGGAGATATAACTCCTTCATAACATTTTTTAGCTACGATATAAATGTACGTATTTTTTTGTTGTTGTTGATTCCAATATTCTTTTCATTTGATGATGTTTTCGCTCAACACTTCGTTTCTGAGACAGTGAAAATACTCCCCTTATCAGAGCTGAAATTTAAAACTTGACATATAAAACTTTTATCAGTTTTAAATCTTGGTATGAGTAAAAGTCGTATATCTCGCACCTGAATTGGTTGCATTCGATTATTCTTTAATCGCTTATGATTTAAGACAAAACAAAGAATACTGTCAGTTTATTCAAATAACAAAAGTTAAATAAATATTTAATAAATAAAAATTTACAGAACGTTTATATATTAAAAGTATATCGTTTCATAATACTTTCACATCATCATAAATTAAAAAATTTTCTTTTTTTAATAATAGCAATTTTTTTCAATCTTTTCTTTCTTTTAATTTTTATTCATTTTTCAAACTTAAAGAATTAATTCAACAGATACAGAAGATTTAATAAATAAAAATATGACTGATCTTTTACCACGATATATTATAAAATATAATCATAAATTACTCTACTCTATCTTAATATTAAAATAAATTAAGTATTCAGGAAAATAAATTTCCCTTTTCCTAATCCGTTACTCTCATTTCAATATAATTTATACAATAAATTTTTGTAAAAATTATATTGAAATGAGGGTAGCAGAAATGATAGTAGTTAAAATGTTTTCAATACAATTATGTTACAATAAATTTTTCAGAATTAATTTTATTTTCAATTTCAAACAATATGTTATTGGGCAAAAAAGGATGCATGCAGGAAATTATTGCCAAAATGCATAGAAAAGTTTTAAAAAAAGAAAATTTTTAAAGCTTTATAACATAAAAATTATATCACATCCAATTATAGATTTACTTCGAATTCATGATTATTATTATTAAAAATTATTATTTAATTAAATGTTTTAAATTACTCTTTAAAACTTTCCTATATTTGAATGTTCGTGAACAATTTTTAAAAGTCACCTATAAGCATTAATAAATTAAATAGCAAATTATCCATCAGGTGTTTTTGAAAATCGTCTGGTTCAATTAATGTTCCTATTTTAATTATAATTCAATTAAATCTAATTTAATTTTATATTCTATTTTAAGCAATATATTTAATTATGAGAAAATAAAAATGCGCATGGTAAATTACTACCAGAACACGTCAGAAGACTTCTAAAAGAATTTTTTTTAAGCAGATTTAAAAATTATATAAAATATTAACTATTTTATTAATTGTCTCAATACATTCTTTAAAACTTTTCATCTATTTAAACATTTGTAAACAACATTTTAAAAAATGTTAAAAAATTATTAACTATGTGAAAAATACCAGCTGTTTTTGAAAATCATTTCGTTCAACTAATATTCTCATTTTAAATGAGAAAAGATTCATTCACTAAAAGGAATTTTATTTCATAATATTTTATACAAAAATAATTCTGTTATACTTTGGGTAGAAAAACTAGATAAATAAAAAATAAATTCTCTCATATTATTTAGGCCTAATAATACTTTCATTTAGTAACTTCCGATTTAAATCCAAATCTATATCTTGCAGTTTCATTTGTACCATTTGAATATATGGCAGGAAACACTTTCATTTCTACATAAGGAATGTATTTCTCGATGCAGACAAATGAAATGGAAACTGGCAAAACCCTTTCGGAGGAAAAAACAAAAAAAATATTACTGACTTTCTGGGCGTTTGAAGACAGAAATGGAAGGAATACGTGCATAACGGAAACAGAAGCTTCTCTAGACCAATTTTTCGAGCTGCCATCAATATTTTTTCCAGGAGATGATTCCATTATTGTTCTTGCTCCTTTACGCATTTTGTCGGTGTTATGTAGCTTATCCCTTTTTCTGTTGCCTTATGCGTTCCTTGCACTCGTCTGTGTTGTTATTGATTATTTTAGGTGTTTTCTGACTATATGAGAATTATTTTATACTTTATATTACAATTAATGTGTTTTCAATTTATATAATATTTGATGTACTCGAAATTGTTTAATGTATTCTAAATTTATATTTTGTTTAATGTATTCTTAATTTATATTATGTTTAATGTACGCTAAATTTAATTACATAATGCATTCTAAATGCATTCATTTTATTTAATGTTTTCTAAACATAATGTAAAAATTAATGAAATTTATTTTTCCCTTTCCTTTTATTTAAGTGAATATTTTAAAACCAAATTTAACAATAAAATTTGATCTATAGAACTGTAGAGTAATAAGAAATGCATACACTGGAATAAAATATTTCTAGTAATTTTAAAGCAAAATTTTTAATGTATAAAATAATGTAATGAATTTTGTAAAAACTTTTTAAGTTTTAATAGCTCGAGAAGTATATTCAAATGACATCTCCGACATCAAATTGTTGTTCAAAATAACGAGATTAATATTTTTAAAAAAACTTGTCGTTTTGTTTTAAATTGAACTTAAATATAATTAAACTAAATTATTTTAAATATATGCTTTCATTTTTCGGTTAGTTATATATTTTCTGCAAAAGGATAAACTTTCGTTAAATTCCTTCTTTTTAGTTTAGAAAAAATATAAATAAATTGGGAAATTTAGTACGGAGCTGAATACATCATTTCGTTGAAAATCCCTTGAGTGAATATTTAGATGAAGTGAATATTTTAAGTTAACCTTTACCTGTATCAATACTAAGAGGTCTTAAACGACTGTTTACCGAAGTCACTGCGGGGGCCCAAGAATCCTGGTCAACTGATTGAATATCTGAGGCAGATGCTTATTCTTTTCAAACGATCACCTAAATGAAATTAGAGGACAGAGAGATTTTCTGAGAACTCAACGTATTTTCAAGTCTACATTTGCTTATTTCTGGTTTTCTTTTTAAGATTAGTCCCTCTGAGAGTAAAAGTTATCTTTAAGGTTTTTAAGCTTCTAGGTAATTTTCGTCATCTTGGAAGGATGTATCCAGTATTCTTACATACCTGAACTTCAATGATCTTAGAAATCAGGAGTGTAAATGAACTCCTTAAATATCAGAAAAATGATATTGGATGTTTTATGAGTTCAGTTGTCACGTTCAACTATACATGAGCATTCTATGTTTCTATTATTATTATTTCTAGGGAAACTACTAAATTTCTTCAGAATGATATTCTCTGCCGTGGACATGTTGTGATACTTTAAGCAATATAACTTGCAGTATGAGCTCGAATCTTTTGGGTAGATAATCGTTTTACATGACTGCTGTCAGAAAAAGAGCATGTTGGACTATACATGCTTTTACATGATAATACTTTGCAAGAAGATCAAAACAGATTCATCATAAAATACGTCTTTGCTATTGATGGGCCATTACTTGTGATAAAAGAACTGGAATGTACTTTGTTTTTCTATACTATTCTTTATAATTGGATTGCTTTACTAAAATATCCGCAAAATTTTAAGATTTAAATCCTTTCTTTAATAAAGCGTTTTGAAATCTGCATTGAAGCACAATATTTCCATTTCAAAAGTAAAACAAAAAAAAAGTTAAAATGGCACTAACCTATCCAAATAAACTAAATTGTGAGTTTCCTTTTTAAAAAAACTTGAAGTAGCCTTTTTTAAAAAATATTAATAAGATATGAAATAAAGTTTCAAAATAAATGAACCTAACCAATTTGAAGAAATCACTTTTATGATTTCTTCAAGATATGATTTTAAAATTTAATTTTTTTTATTTTAATCTTGATGCAGATACATAAATTAAAAAATGTACTACGTAAAATCGCAATACTTGAAGTACATTTAATTTATAATGCTACAACATTTTTCATTTGCACAAGAATAATTTAAATTTAAAATTAAGACATAATATGTAATTTTTATGAAATTTCTTTTATATAAAAAGGATTAATTATAATTGCATCGAGTGTATAAAGTTTAAAAACAACTAATAATTCATTCATTATATCACTTAATTTAAATGTCTTTTGAATTTTACAGTTTGTTGATAGTATAAAGCGATATAAGATTTTATACTCAGTAAATGTAATTACACTTCAATTCATCAAACAAAGCTCTATAATAGCTTTTTTTCAAATTTTAATCATTAAAAACATCACTGACTTTTTAAAAATCTGCACTTCCAATTAATTTATCAATTATAAAAAATCAGACTTAAATTATACGATTAAGCATCTATCTCGAAATAAAAAAAATATATATTATTCTAACCTTTAAAACTTTTGAAGAGACAAAAAAATATTCCTTATTGTTTTATGTGAGAAATATTTTATTTCTTATCTATTCTTATTTATTGTTTTAATGCTTTAGGGAAAAGTTTATATATGTTTTCAAAACCACAACGAAGATTCAACATATTTTCAAAACACATCTCCAACTTTTCAGAGAAGACAAAAATAATCGTTTTTAATAAAACCACTTATAAAAAAATCCTAGAAATTCTATTCTTCTGTTTTTCAGAAAGTCAAAAAAACTCGTAGTAAAGTTTAATCTTCTTATTCTGCGGAAATACAATTAAATTATTTTTGAAGCTTTTTATATACCAACTTTACTTTATAATTACTTCCAATATCTTTAAAAGGATTTTTTTCTCATTTATTTAAATAGAAACTTTTAAAAAAATTAACAAACAGTGAATGTAGAATTCAAAGAAAAATAAAAAATTACAGAATATAGGATTGGAAGGGAAAGAAACACATAAAAATATAAGAACATTTAAAATCTTTTGAATTTTATTGAGGCTGAAAACATTGGTATCTAAACAATTCTTATTTTGCTTGAGGGCAAAAAAAGTACTAAAAAATTTATCAAGAAAGCGGAAAAGATGTAGAAAATTTGTGGCAATTTTTCTAATATTTCAGAATGAATAAATATAGTTTAAAAAAAAAATTAAGCGCTTGTCATATTTATCAAAATAGAAATTATATCAAATCATTGTGTTTAAAAATGTATCAAATTATGAAATTAAAAAAATTATTTAACAATTCAAAATGTACTGTATTTTTAATATATTTTTAGTAAACACCATGCCTTTAGCATTTTTAAATACTCTGCTTAACGAATTGATAGAAATAAACAACTTTTTAAAACTAATTGTAAATAAATAATTAAGAGTTTTAAAATATTTTACTTGATTAAAAAAAATTTATGCCTTATAATTTTAAAGCTTTGGCGCTTAAAGGATCTTCTATACTTATAATAAAGCTCAATGTGTGTGTGTGTTGGCGCTCTACAGGCCAGACCGTTGGACCTACAGCTACCAAATTTGGTACATGTATACCTTGGAGGTCGGGAATGTGCACCTCGGAGCCCTTTTTTCGAATTTTTAATTAGAATTTGAATTAATTAAAATTTAAGCGAAATTTTGACGTTTTTCCGCTATAATTTCCGAAAATATTATCGGACAAACGTGATTTTAACATCAATTTAAAGATTTCAAAAAATTAGCTTTCTAATGGTATCAGTGTTTTAATGTATAAATCAAGCTTCTATTTTTAACGAATTTATAAAGAAATATTTTAACATTGTTTTTTTAGCACGTGACTGGATAAAATAAAATAAAATAATGCCGGAAGTTCAAATAAAAAAACAACAGCTATCATCGCAAATCAAATCTAAAAATATACAACTTTCAGCACGTGACTGGATAAAATAAAAAAATACATAAATGTGATATTTTCTAAAACAATAAATGGAAAGCAAAGGTTTCTATGATCGTTTGCAATATCTATATCATTAATTCCATAAATTATCTTTATTTACAGTGAACCTGATTGAATTTAGACAGGATATCATTAATTCCATAAATTATCTTTATTTACAGTAAACCTGATTGAATTTAGACAGGATATGCATTGAAATCCCGACTTAATAGCATATTTCTATAAACGCTTGCAATATCTGTATCATTAATTCAATAATTTTTTCCCTTTTCGCTTTCTTTAAAAAACATATTTAACATTTTGGCATTATCACCGAAAAAAACATTTTTAATATTTTGGAAGCATAATCGATAAAAAGTTAAAGTTAAAGTTATTACAGTTACCGACTCTTTAACTACTAATAACTGAATCTTTTAACTTTAACTATTTCTTAAATTTTGGCTAATGAATATGTGATTTAATTGAAAATTTTAGAACGCATTACTGATGGTGAACCAGCTTTTCGCCAAAGGCGGCTAGTTAAATATAATTTTTTCTTGAAGTCAAAACAGAAAAACTAATTTTGTAGCCTTTTCAACTCATAATATTGAAAAGTTTTCTCATATAATTTCATCTCCTTCCCCCCGGGAGGGCAACCCGAAATGAGGATGAAATGCTCTCTGTATGGTGATTGGATCACACCGCCATGGACGGAACACGAAAGGTGAGAGGGTCTGACTCCTCTCATCGATGATGGGACTTGCTTTCTTAGGAAAGGGTTGTAACTAGGCCAGTGAGGGCCCTTAGGACTCAACCACAGTTTCTGCCAGTGTTGCGATTTCGGCGATCCGTTCATTCAGTTTTTATTATCAGAGCCTCTTCAAGCTGGTGGAAGAATCAGGAATAGGACTCATATAATTACATTTATTAGTTGAAAAGCAAGAATGTCTAGAAAAAATTTGAATTAAATTGCAAACATATGTATTCAATATTTAAAATTGATTTTTCATTTAAGGAAATTTATATGACTGGTCTGTAGTTTATCGAAGAAAGCTTCACAAAACCCAAAACAGTTTGCTAAAATTTTGAATTAATACTGGAATTCGATTATCTTGTTAGCCATTCTTCTGTTTGGAGTGTTTTCTGTATGTGACTTTACACTTTTTCTAATTTAATCTTCTACAGTCAAAATTACTCAAGATACTTTCACATTTTGAGTTGCATTGTATTAACTGCCGTGGCTTAATGGATAAGTCTACAGATCATTAGGTTAATGGTTCAAGTTGGAGATGAGAATTTTCATTGCTTGTATTTCTGTTTCATTTTTAGCATGTTCAAATTAAATGTCTGTAAATTTAAATTCATTACGCATACAAATTAATGTAACATTCTTTACGTATATACAAGGATCTTTTATCAAGCTGGCGGCATCTCTGTCGTCTAAATGCTTATTGCTCGCATAAAGTGATTAAAGAGTTTTTTTTATATATATTCCAGTTTGGCTGTGTTTAATTCTGAGGGATAATATGAAGTGCGATTTTTGAGAGATCCAAAGCATCTATATATGGTTGCTAAGGAGAATGCAAAATGTTGTTGCTATATCTTATCCCAGTTGTTGTAGCTGAGCAATACCACCTCCATGAAATCAAAGATCTCTAAAATATCCAAAAACAATAGCGATCCCTTAAATTCTCAGTGATAGTAATAAATGAAAGTATACATTTAAGAATATGATTGAAGGGAGGGTTTGATCTGCCTTCACCAAGAACATTCAGCAAAGATCATCCATCAGTGTTGGAAGATGAGGTTGTTTGAGGTTTGCCTATTCAAAAAACGAGAGAGAGCCGTTTGCTGTTTTCTAGAAATATCTAGACGGTGACACCTACCAGGACTCTTGCCAAATTACCAAAAGTGAGCAGGCGGGACTCTCCAAAGAGCACTTGACTTCTCTTTATGATAGAGGAGATTTAAAAATAAGTTAATGTAGCATCACCATAAAATATGTCAGCTGGGGCTGTCTTTGCTAAGTTATCCACTATCTCATTAAGAATGCAACAATAAATGTTTTAACTTATTATATAATATGCTTTAGAAAAATATTTCAGAGAATGACAAAATTCTTTGATGTTCAACGTTTATCCAGATATTTCATGTCATAAATTGATTTTAGAAATTATCTCTCCATTAAAGCAGTATAGTAAACTATTTTACTCATAGTATTATTAGCAAATTATAGAAAGTGCATCATTGTTCCTGAAAGACTTCTTAAGTTTTCTTCACAGATAGACGTATAGAAATGATACCAAATATAGGTTAGCAAACTCAGGATGGTCTGATACGTAGAGTCTCGTAAAACTCTGAAGAAATCTGGAGCAATTACAACACTTTCTCAACACTAATTATGCGGAAAAGTTTAAATACAAAATTCCATTTGACTAAACAAAAAGTTCAATGTGTAAAAATACTATTTTAATTTTTATTTAATTGTTAATAAAAAACCCTAAAGTTTTAATATTATAAAAGAGATGGAAGATTTCTTTCGCCAATTAAATATTTAAATATCTTTATATTTAATAATTTTTAATAGTTAGGCCGGAATCGTGCATTATAATTTTTTAATGTTCAACTCCATAGTAACAACTAGAAAAAAGTTACTTTACTCTATAAATCCTTCCCATTTTTTTACGATATCTTCATTCCATGTAACTATTGATTTTCCCCCTTTACCCATCAGAAGGAAAAAAAATATTATGAAAAAAGGAAGATAATACGGTAAGGAAAAAAAAAAACAATATTCTGTAATAATGGCTAAGATGCCAGGGGTTCCGGCAGATAAGGGGGAAAAGTTGTTATGAAGAAGAAAAAAAAATTTCAAAATAAAAAGTATATATTTAGAAAGAAAAATGGAATTCTTGGATCGAAAATGTAAATAATAGTTCAGGAAAGAACTAAAGCAAAGAATCTCTTATTTTCGCCGTCCACATATTTTTCGGTCATTCTTTTTTATTCTTCTTTCATATATTCTAAGAAAACGACGTTTTTCATTATTTTTTTGAAATAGAAAGCCTTACAAAAGAAAATGCCAGTTACACTTACTTAGTGATGCTATTTTTCTCCCTTTTGTACATTCAAGTGGGATATGTAACGTCTGAAAAATGATTTAATAATACCCTCAAAAAGATCGAGTGCATGTGTTCAACGGGTAATCAATTTGTTGAGCAAACTTTTTTTTTTCCCTTTTTTCCCTCAGTGAGAGGGAAAAACAAAACAAGAAATACTATCTTGCATATTGAATGAAACGAAAAAATAATGACGATGTGAGAAGGAATTTCGTTTTTTAAACTAATAGTCTTGAAGGAAATAATTAAAGACAGTGTCTAGTTTTTTTTCTCTTCAATCCATTGTAAAAAAATTATCTTGAAGGAAATTATTTTCGAGAGAATCGCACCTGCGATCAGAAAATGTGGTTCATTTATTTACAAGACTCTGAGTTTCAGAACATGGAATAAAAATTTCACCGAATTAGAATTATCTTTATAAAATCAAAAGTTAATTTTTTTATGTTTAAGAATTTTCTGAATAATATTAATTTTAAAATTGGGTGTACGAAATAGGAAAAGAAATAATTCTTTAAAAGAGTTACGAATGGAAGTTAAATACATATTTTTTTCTTTGACATCAAAATTTCTATAATACTTTAAAATGTTTTCTATTTTAAATTATCTATAAAAAATACTGGAACCTTTCTATGAAATATCGATTAATCTTTTGAAAATAAAATAAACGGCAGCTTAGCAACAAATTACCTTACATAAGCATTTAATAAATTTGAATATGCAGATTTTTTATCTGACTTCATTGCAGTGACAATGTTAACAAAAAACTTTCAATAATTTTAATAGAATAAATAATTTATGAAATTAATTATACTTTCTTAAATAAAATAGCAGGATACCTCTAAAAATATATAGTAAACACTGCAAAATAATGATCTAGTTTCATGAATAATTTACTAAAGCAATAATATTTTCCCTTTCAACTGAATAAATTTGGTTTTTAAATTTACTAAAATTAGTATGAAAGTTAATACCTACATATACAGCTTAATTTTTTAATGGACCTCAGATACAATAAACGTTGTCTCACATATACTTGTTTTAAAATTCCTTTTGAAATTTCAAATTGTTAGAAATCTTAATCTGCCTCACTCACTCACACTGTCAATATATTGCTCCAATCAACTTGTCCCTTGTCAGAAATTCAAATAGTTCCTAAATGAGCAATGGAAATTTTTTTTTTCGAATAAAATTTCCATTTCTGTTTCTATTTATTTTCGAATTTATCTTACCTTTGATAACATTTTCAGTTCTGGATATATAATATCCATATAATATATATATACATTCACAATACATACATTTTATGATCTTTACTAGCATGATCACATAAGGTAAGAATTTTGGAATTAAAGTGCATTACTCTTTTCCTTTAAATACACACAAAAGGTATCAGAAACAGAATGATTATCCATGTGTTTGAAACAGGCTCATTTGCTTGCATTGTAAATGTATTTCCTACTTTGCTGGTTTCGCATTTGGCGTTATATAGAATGAATAGGAAATGTATGAAGTATGAATCATTTCATAGATTACCCTCAAGTTTTATGCATCATACACAATATCTAGGAATTCTATGGAATACTGGATTTCACAATTTGCTGGCGACATATACACTGATGGAAAAAAAATCCCAACACCAAGAAAAAATTATTGTACAGTAATGAAATTTTAGGAATACATTTGTCTAGGTAACATATTTAATTCATTAAAGTTTCAAGATCACAATTAGGACCATTGGCGAGAAGAGCCATTTCAAATGTGAAATGTTGGTACATTAGTAAGCGGTGTAACCACCAGAATTTTGAATGCCAGCATGCAAATGTGCATGCATTGTGTCGTACAGGTGTCGGATAGTTTGTGGGATGGAGTTCCATGCCTCTTGCACTTGGGCGATCAATGCAGGAATGGTTAATGCTGGTTGTGGATGACGCTGGAGTTCTCGTCCAATGATGTTCCATACGTGATAGATTGGAGAAAGATCTGGTGATCTAGCAGGCAAAGGCAACATGTCGACACTCTGAAGAGCATGTTGGGTTACAACAGCGGTATGAGGGCGAGCGTTATCCTGTTGGAAAACACCCCCTTGAATGCTGTTCATGAATGGCAGCACAACAGGTTGTATCACTAGACTGACGTACAAATTTGCAGTCAGGGTGCGTGGGATAACCACGAGAGTGCTCCTGCTGTCATACGAAATTGCTCCCCAAACCATAACTCCAGGTGTAGGCCCTGTATGTCTAGTCAGCAGACATGTCACAAGCAGGGGTTCACCTGGTCTCCTTTTAACCAACAAACGGCTATCACTGCGACCAAGGCAGAACCGGCTTTCATCAGAAAACACAACAGATTTCCACTCCGTCCTCCAATGAGCTCTACCTTGACACTACTCACGTCGCAAACGACAGTGGATTGGAGTCAGTGGAATGCATTATACAGGGCGTCTGGCTTGGAGCTGTCCTTGAAGTAACCGATTTGTAACAGTTCGTTGTGTCATTGTGGTGCCAACTGCAGCGCGAATTTCAGCTGCAGACGCAGTACGATTAGCCACAGCCATACGCCGAATACGACGGTCTTCCCTCTCAGTAGTACCACGTGACCACATGGAACCTGGTCTTCTTGAGGTAGTACCTTTCCTTGACCACTGCCGCCAATACTCATGCGCAGTGGATACATTCCTGCCAAGTCTTTCAGCAATATCGCGGAAAGAAAACCCACCTTCTCGTAGCCCTACAACACGACCTCGTTCAAACTCAGTGAGCTGTTGATAATGGCTTCTTCGTCTTCTCAGAGGCATCCTTGACTAACATTAACCCATTACGTCAAATTTCAACTGTAAATAACGATCACGAACCTTACAGTGCTTATTTAAAGCAAACGTCATTTGCATGTTCATAGTGTCGCTACTAGCGCCACACTTACACGTGTAGCTCGAAATTTGAATCGACGTCATCTTTCAGATGTATAAACACGCCTACCAAATTTCGTTTATCTAGCACAGCTCCCTCCTAGTGTTGGGATTTTTTTCCATCAGTGTATATAAATAGAGAGTGCACAAAATAAAACTACGTCATTAATGTCAATGATGATATTAATTTATATTTTCCCACGTTGAAAGACAGGGAAGTATAATTGTCAAAAATTATTTTGCTTAACACAGGAAAACAGGATGTGGTTAAAAATAAATTATTTCCCACATTGAGCACTAATTTGCTACATAGGAAAACAGTAATATGGTGTCAAAAAATATTTAGGTCTATACAAATGAACAGGATAGCATATAAATAAAACATATCTTCTCATTGTAGAAATCAATACATTGTTTCGGCTTCCTAGCATATAAATTTCTCGGCAAATAAACTATAAAGTATAATTATCTTCTGATTAAACTTATTCATTGTTTCAAATAGCCTAATTTTAGGAATTGAAAATTCACTGTTTTGAGTAAGAGTAAGTCAATACATTCACAGAAAGCAGCGGCAAACTGATACTGAAATTTCAGACTAGTAAAATTGCTTTAATTATCCATCTACCATTTTAGCGAATAGTTACTGGATCGTAAATATTGTTTAGAAACAGTAGTTATCTAGTTTTAAATATTAACGTTTACCTGATTTAAAGGGAAATTTTCGATTTAAATAATCCATCGTAATTTCCTATTCAGCTATCTGAGAAGAACGGTGAGCAAGATTTATTTTGGAAATAAATTTGTCAGATAAAGTATTTTATTATATTTTAAGTAATCTTGTTTACGTTAAAGGAGATTTAGATGCTTAATTTATTAAGCTGGATGCTTCAAAAGATTGAGATTGAGAATTTCTTTGAGGAATATTTTTATTTTGTTATAAATAAGGGAACAATGAAAGATAATATTAAATATAAAACAGCTTTTAGAAGTAAGATTGCATTAATTATGAAATTAATTTTAGAAATTAGAAAATAAGTTTGAATTAAAAATGAAAAAGTCTTAAGTGAATAGTAGAAATATAAATTAATTAAAGAAATACACCAAACAAACCAAAAGTTTAATGGCATTTATAATATTTTAATTAATTAAAATTCATAAATTTTCGTTATATAAACCGTTTTTTTTTTTTTTTCTTTTTTCCATATGTATAACAAAATCGTTAATTTATGTTCGGGTTTTATTGTAATAGTGTTTATTGTAACATAGTATCATTAAAACCGTTTGGTTTGTAGTTATTACTTATGGCACTTTGCAAGCTCGCTGACAGATCTGTCAGCAATTTAAGCCGATTGAGCATCTCTTGCTTTTTAGTAGCGCTAACTAAAAAGAAAGAACAAGAAAAGCAAGCATGGATGCATGCAAGAAGCTATCATGGATGGTGTATTAGTTTAGTTTAGTTTAGTTTAGTTATATTAACGTCCCGTTTAAAGCAACACGAGGACTATTTTGGGACGGACCTCGTAATTTTGAGCGCCGGTCAGATGACGAGGACGACACCTGAAGTGGCATCCCCCTCTCCACACCACACCAGTGGGAGGACGTTTGTACTAACAGATTTAACGTATAAGAGACCTCCTCACATGACGGATCTTCGGTGGAATCGAGTCTCGAACCTGAAACCCTCCGGTTCCGAAGCCGTGGGTATACTGTTAGTGGATATATTGTTCGTTCTATCTTACAAGTCAGTAAAACAGTAAAATTACAGCCACTCTCCTGAAGGAATCATTTTTGTCACAAGACGTTTCCATTTACCAGAAGATTTCTTGTGGAGAAGTTAACGATCCCATCCACTTTGGGACATCCTCCCCTTTCATTCTTTCACAGCACCTCCAAAAACTCTCTTCTTCGCTAGAAAATTTTGGGTATAAAAGAGCACTTAGTAATTCATCTTAAAAAAGAATCATAAATATGATTGGACTCCTAATTGATTATGGGTAGTTATCAATCTGTTAGGATATCATTTAATACATTCCGTACTTTTCTTGTCATCCAGATATTCTTTAATCTAGTTTTTATCATTTCTGTTATGCCATACGTTGTTGTCTTTTGTCACTTGTTTGTTTCTTTCAAATTAATTAATGTGTAATTTTTTTAATCAAGTCCACCTACATTTGTACCAAACCAGAAAGGAATCATACAAACCATAGAAACGTTGGCGTGGTGTGGCTTTGAATGCAAAAGGTAAAGCTAACTAGGACCAAAAGTACGACTTCGCTACTTCATGCGTCACATTCGCTTGCAAGCCCCATTTTACAGGGGAGGGGGGTACATTCATACACCACACAAATAGAACAATGAAGAAGGGCGTAAATGCCCGAACTGAGTGTCGAACTCGGGATGTCCTGATTATGGGGCAGTCACTCTACCCCTTTTAAAGGGCGTCGTCAACGCTTGGCCAAAATTTAGTATAGTGGTTCCTTAGCGTAGGCAGAAGCTAACAGTAAAGATATTTTTGAATTCTTATTAGATTTTTTTTTAATTTCTGTAATCTTCAGCTCTTTTATGTATTTAAAATGTTTCGTATGTATATTTTTCGGAGAATTATAGCTTTTATATCTTTCTTAAGTCCAGAAAATACCTTTTAAATAAAAATGTTTAAGTGTTTGTGTGCATCTTCTGATTCTCCCAAATATTTTTTTTATTTCTCAAATAAGATTTCTTTTGGGGACATTTATGAGAATTCTGTGGAGCTTTATCTTTTTTTCACTTCACATGAAATTTTACATTAGTTATTATTACATATTTTTACAACGCAAAAGATGATGTACTATGTTTTAATTTATTAAACTTTTAATATTTTTATATTTTTATGTTTTGATTTTTTAAAGATATTTAAAGTTGTAATACATGTTTTTGCAGCTATTTGCTCGCTCTGTCGATTTCTAGGATTTTTTTATTTTAATCAGATGTACTGAATTGCTATCTTTGTGTTAAGAATTGTTTATCTTCTCTATCTGTATATCGACATACAAAAGAAAATTAAATTTTAACCCTACGTTTAGAGAAACATGATTATTTTGATCAATACTAACCTTTATAAATAATACGCCAGAAAGAGAAAAACAAAACAGTAAAAGTCAAGCACATAATGAAAATAAAGAAGATGAGAAACCCCCCAAAATGCGATTTCAGTCAAATATTGGCAATGAAAACTGGTCAATCACAGAGATAAACTGCAAAAGACAAATGCAGATAAGCTGCAGAAGACAAATACAAGTGATACATTTACAAAAATGAAATTTGTTGAAGAGAACTTCAGAACAACTTAATACACGAGGTTGAAGGAAGATAAAAAATGAGAAAAAGTCTTATGCCTTGTATAATACGTATAAAACATTAATAAAATATGAGCGTATGACAATATTTAAAGCAACGTTCTGAATCTGAGAGTATTGGGAACATGACGGCCATCAAGATTTATTCTTTCGATTTATAGTATGAAATAGTGATCAAGTCAATTTTTCTGTCACCTGTCAATTGTTCTGTTATAGGACAAATGCAATGACCCCTGTTTTAAAAAAATCCTATTACTTTTCATTTTTTTAAATTGAAATTTTTAATTCAATATTAAAAATAAGAACACAAATACCTATGTTCTGGTATGGGGTAGAGCATCTTCCCCGTGACCTGCGCTTCCCGGTTCGGACATGGTTATTCTTCTGTTTTCTACCTGAAAACTGTTAATGTGCCCCCCTATATAAAGTGGTTGTGCAAGCAAATAGGACGCTTGATGTAGCAAAGTCTTACAGTTGGAGCAACTGAAAAAAAAAACGCATACTCTGATTAAATGGCTGATAGATAACTGTTAGGTTGCTAGTAAAGCACCATAAATCACAATAACAAATGGAAATTGTGTTTCTTTGAAAAACAGTGTGGCACTATTCGAAGAAAGAAAAATGGCGAACAAATCAAAGAGGGCAGATTTCAAGCAAAATATGTTATCAGGTATTTTATGCATAAATCATTGCTGTTAGCTATCTAAAAAACCAATAAATGTGGCAAAATATTTTTGAGTCCTGGTTTCGCTTTTTACATAAGATAAATTTATAATGGATGCTAATTTTAAATCTTATAAAAAAACATTAATTTTATTCTTTGGCATATTGATTATTATACTGAAGATTATTTACCGAATTTGGTAATGGAAATTTTCTATTCATAAATCTTTAATTTATTATTACTATGTCTATTTGATTTTACTGCAGTAATAACTCTTTTAAAACAGAAATAGTTTAACCCTTTTTTTAAATCTTTTTTTAGCTCGTTGAAAGTAAAAATTTTCAAGGCGATGCCAAAACAAGTGAAGTTAAAAAATATCCCAGAAAAACAGCAGCTAAGTCGAAAGGGATTTCCAAATCCTTTTAACAATCTTTAAAGCACATTGTTTCGATCTGCCAGAAATAAAGTATTTTGAGGAATTTATTTTTAAGTAAAGGTAAAAATATTGTATATTATTTTTTATCATTATGTTTGGCCTGTGAAAAAATTATCCTTGTTTCGAGTATGAATATTGTATAATCAGCCAATGAGAGAATCATAGTTTTACTTCAATGTATTTAAATAAGAATTTTTTTACAAAATATTTTTGTAATAAATAATAAGTGAAAGGATTTAATGCAACTTCGATAGCAAATTAAGAAGCTTATTTCAGAAAATGCAATTTCTTTTTCATTCAAAACATTACATTCGTATTTCTTATTTGATCATATTTTACGCTTGATTATAGAAAGGTTCAATGCATATAGGTTTAAACCATAAGCCTGTAAATAAACTTTAAAACTTTCAGGCAGTAGAAGTTCATAAGACTTACATTGTTAATTTTGGCTTACTTTTCTCAAAACACAATAATTAATTTCAAATTTCAGTGAAAATATATTAAATATATTCTAGAAAAATTAAAATATTATCTTGCTATATTTACAAACATTATTTATCTATTTAATCTATTTTTATTTATTTCCTTTTAAAATATTATAAGTATCATTTAAGTACTTATTTATTATCGGTATTTTAAGTAATCTTATTACTTTATGGACAATTTCTTTTTCAGTTTCAGCATATTAATATAATATTCCAATGCTAAAATCTAGCATGTGTAGCATATAATAATAAAATACCATGACCCAAATCTAAATCTCCAAATCATTATTCGTTCTAATAGGTTTAGTTTAATTTATTATGTCATCTTTATAATGTTAACCAATTAAGTTTTTAAAAACCTAAAGAAGTATGTTTAAAATTTCTATGGTATAAATTATTTCTAAAGTTTTCTTACAAATATACGAAGAAAAGGTATATTTGTTAAAAAACTTTTTATTTGAATTTTGAGAAAAATATATTTAAACTAATTTTCAAAATTTGTTTTGATCAAATTCTATAATTAATAGATATTGTTAACGTTGACAACTTTTATCTGTCTTAAAGAAAACTTCTTTTATCATTCCATTTAGTTTTTTTCTCCATTATTCACAATCATTTAATAATTTTGATTAAAAAACCATGTAGCTATTTTCTGGTCCGGTGGAACCAGTTGGCATAATCATAAAAGCTTGCTTTTCAATTCATTTCTATATTTAAATTCTGTTGGAAGAGGCTTGATATTCTTAGATTCCATCATAAAATTCTTTCAAAATAAATAAAAGATAGCAAATTTTTAGATAATTAGCTAATAAATTAAAAAGTAATTAATACGAAAAAATCCAAAATTTTAAACAAGTTACATATATTTTTAAATTTTTAATTAATATCTAATACTGTAATATAAATGTTATAATTGATCAGATTAACAGAGCTTACATTTCTTTTGTTTCATATTAGAAAAACTTTCATGCAATTGAAATAGAATGATTGTTACAACAGACAATTCAATACATCTTTTGGAAAGAATCTTAATAAAAAGGACAGTATCCGGTATAGATTATTTTTAAAAAATTTATTTCTCTTTTCCTTTTTATCTCAGATGACTGCACTTTTCCACCTTCCTCATTTTTATTTTACACTCTTTTCTAATTTAACCTCCATTATTTTTTTTTTTTTACTGACAGACACATTTTCAAAAATTAAGTATAATTAAACCAAGACTTTCATTTAACGGAGATCGTTAGCACTATGTTTTCTTAATATACTCTTTTTATTTTTGTGTCTGCTCTATTTAGTCTTTATTCTAGCACTCTGAAGATACTTAAGACTTAGCAAATTAACACCTACATGTACGATAACAGGCGTCGGTTAAAACTATTATAGAAAGAAGTGTTGCAAGATTTTTTCAGTTATTATTAAATATTTAAATTAATGAGTGTTCTTAAGTAAACAGTTTTTTCTAACTTTTAAACAATTATAAAAAAATTCCCTTTCTTTGGTTTTGTTGAAAACAAATCGCAATAACATGTCAGAGCCAAATTGGTATTAAATTGATTTTATAATTATGTCTACTATTACATAGATAAAACTCATTGTAATAACAATTATAAAAATATTGGATGTCCCAAATGTTTCTTTTTCATCGCGCTATGAATGGTTTTATTTTATTATGCTTGGGGAAATGTGCAAGGTTATCTATATGTCATCAGTTTCAGTCATTCCAGAGCTCTTCTACCCTTACTCCATTTGGTGGTTTTGGAAGTCATAATTTTATACGATCTCTATCCTCAAGGTGAAACAATAAATTCTACAAAATATTGTCCACAACTGGATAAACTGAAAGCTTCCATAGCAAAAATAACGCTAGAATTAATGACCCAACGAAGCGCTCTGATGACGTCAGATATTGCATTAGTCATTTGATATAAGCTCTTAGAGTTTGATTAGGATGTTTTAACGAATTCTGCATACTCTTCCGATCTCGTTTCCTCTGATTATTCTTATTTAAATCATTAAAAATATTCTCTTCGCTATAAATGCTTTAAATCCCTCAGTGAAATAAAAGATCACCTCGAAGATTATGTCTTCTCCAAAACACAATTGTAGAAAATAATGATGCCTCTTGAGATATGGGAGAAGGTAATAGAGCAGAAGAAGTCTTATATAAAAAATAAATACTATCTTAAACTATAAATATTGTGTATTCATTTCATATTAGAAATAGAAAAGAAACGTATAGGACACGCTAATAATACCAAGATGAATGATATTCTAAATTCAAAATTTAAACTAAAATAGGATCATTTATTTTATGAAACTATATTGAAACAAATTATAAAATAGTAAAGATATTTACAGAAATTCGGTTTATTTACTTAAAATTATGTTCTGTTTTAATAAGCAGGAGGCTACGGGTAAATTGTTAAGGCCATTTTGATGTGCATAGATTGGATTTGTTTTTCGTTTGAAAGTATAGATATCACGATTGAATAAAGAGATTTAATATAAACGTAGATGTTTTAGAATACATTTACTGTGGTAATGATCTCAAAAAACTTTACCTTTACGACATCAAAATATAAATGAATTTAACTTATATAATAAAGCAGTTATGCAGAATCAGCAACATTTCTCAAGGAAAAATAAAATATAGATTCATGGAAAATTTGAATCTGGACTTTGATATATGAGTATTATGTAATATAAAATATAGGAATTCATAACATAGATTTAGCCTTACTATGTAAATCCTTATTAAAATTCTTACACTTTTAAATTCTTGTTATACATTTTACATTTCATGTACTTTAATTTATTATAGTTTTTCCTTAATTATCGTTTATTAATCTTTTTCTTTAAACCAATAATTAATTCAAAAAATATAAACTTTGATTTAAAAATAATTGATGAATCTGAAATTATGGAATATCATAAATACGAGAGAAAATTTCAAATTAAGATATCCTAGATCAACTAAGATCTTGAAAAGCAATAACAAAAATAAATAAAGCAAAATAACACTTTCAAATATAAAAAGTATGAATCAATCGAAAAAACAATCAGACTATAAAATAACTCTGAATAAGAAGCTTTCCCTTCTTGTTAAATTTAGAAATAAACATGTGTTACTAAATATTCTAAATTTTCTCTAAAATGTCTTATTTTTAATTTAATAAAATCTTTGCCAACCTTATAAGGTAGATTTTTAGAATTTAAAGTAAAACTTTCACATGAATCAGCAAATAAATAAAAAGAATTAATTTCAGTTTGCTCAGAATTTCTCTTCTTTGTTTAAAGTGAATGAAAAAATGCCATTTCATGATTAGATTTCAAATAGTTCAAACTTTCAGAATTATGGATGTACAAAAAATTAATTTTACAAATTGAAATTTATTTTCATTTAAATACTCTGTAAGCAATTATAATCTCTTTTATAAAATTTTAATTTTTACTTGACATTTTTCATATTTATAATTTAGAAAATGATTTTTCACTTACTTTCTAGTGTGCTAGAACGTGTCGAAAATATACTCTCCTCATGTAAGTACAACGCTGTACTATACTCTACTCTGTACTCTACATTTTATAGGAAATGACTACATTGCTGACTACAGTGTAACAGAAAAGAATTGTGTGCTCTTGAAGTCTATCATATATTTTAGAACATTCAAAATTTAGTTACTATTAAAAATGATAATTAACTTCAATTTTCATTTTATACAAACAATGACATATAGTAAATTTTAGAAAATTTTAAATTACAAATTTCTAATTAATTACAATAAAGAATTATAAGTTAAAGACTAAAATTATCTCCCTGTTAGAACAATAATATGAAAGTTTTAAACTACATTTATTAAGTTTTTCAACTTTTACTATTGAAAAAGCAAGTTTTATTATTGATTTATTATTTTTTTTATATTTAAGACAAATTGACTGATTACTTTTATATCTTATATATTTTATATTTTTATATCATATCTTATATATAAAAATTGACCTTTACTTCTATATCTTATCTTATATGATCATCAATAATGTGTGTGTGTGTGTGTGTGTGTGTGTGTGTGTGTGTGTGTGTGTG
>JAPMOQ010036023.1:715837-795545 GCA_026543055.1 Argiope trifasciata
TGTGTGTGTGTGTGTGTGTGTGTGTGTGTGTGTGTGTGTGTGTGAGTTGGCGCTCTGCAGGCCAGACCGTTGGATCTACAGCTACCAGTTTTGATACATGTATACCTTGGAAGTCAGGAATGTGTAACTCGGGGCCTTTTTTCGAATTTTTAATAAGAATTTGAATTAATTAAAAATTAAGTGAAATTTCGATGTTTTTCGGCTATGACTTCCAAAAATATATAAAAAGGATTTTTACTGAGATAAAAAAAAATTAACTTTCTAATGGTATCAGTGTTTTAATATATAACTTAAGCTACTATTTTTAATGAATTTTAAAAGAAATATTTTAACCTTATTTTTTAACGTTTATATATTTCAGACAAAAAAATAAAATTCATTCTGCACGATCACGTTAAGGGGAAAAATTAGGTTTTGTCAGCGTGTTGTCATCATATTGACGGAATTTCAAATTAAAAAAAAAGAATCAACTATTACTACAAATTAAATCTGGATACGTGACTGGATAAAACAAAACAAATATAAAATGTGATATTTTCTTTTCAAAAAATGCAATTCAAAGAACCTTAGTTTACAGTATCTAAATCATTAATTCAGTAAATCATCTTATTTACAGTAAACCTGATTGAATTTATACAGGATATGCATTCAAATTCCGATCAAATGGCCAATTTATAAAATATTAGTAATTGGACTACATATTGTTTAGTTCTGCTAACTTGATCTAAATGAACTAAATAATTACATTTTATGTAGATTGAGTCAAGCAATGCATTGATGAATAAAGAGCTTTAGATTTTTTTATAATTTGCTCTGTAAGCCAAATTTTACAAAATATTTTTATTAATATTTTAAATAAAAGTTTTTACATCAATCAATCTTCTAAATCAATCATTAAAATTGAAGCTTTATAAAAATAAAATAATATTATTATGAAAACGTGTTCTTTTAAATCTTTACGTCCAACATCTTAAAGAAGATATCAATTTCAGGCCAGTCAATGCCTGGAATCACTCCAAGGCTGATAATCAGATGAATATGTGTTGCATATATGAATGAATGCTCTCGGGTATGTATTAGGGCACTACACACCAGAACATATAATCTAGAGCTACCGCACTTGATATTTGCATATTTACTTTCGAAATATAAAAAAGTATATCTTGAAGGAGTTTCGAAATTTTAATTATTCAAAAATTAAGCTCACATTTAGAATATTTCTATGATAATTTCAAAAAATATTACAGCACAAAACTGTTTTTAAACCCTCTTAAAAATAACTTTTTTTTCATTGATAACAATGTTTTAACCTATAAACTAAACTTCTATTTTTAATGAATTTAAAAAAAAAATACTCTTACTGTATTTTTCAACAATTAATTTCTCACAAAATGAAAGTAGAATTTAACCTGCGAAAGCACTTAAAGAGTGTACCAGTGCCGTCACTTTGACAAAAACTCAAATGGAATGATTAAATTAACTCTTATTTCAAATTAAACCGAGGCAGATGTTATGTTCAGCACGGGTTGAAATGGAAGCATAATGTTATGGAATAAATATAGAATGTGATATTTTCCACAACTGATTGCAAATCAGATATATATATATATATATAGTACAATGAACAAATAATCGTAAGGCTTCTCTAATAATAGGAGTTGATTTGACAATCGGATTTGAAGTATATTCGGCTGATAAGCTGTAAAGACAACAAGGTACGTATGTATATAATTGAAAATTTTAGAACTCATTACTCATGGCGAAGCAACTGGTCGCCAAAGGTGGCTTGTAATATAATAATTAATATTACAAAATTTCTAAAAAATTTATTGATAGTGAAAAATATGTTAAAGAATATATTCCTTTAAATAATCTATACTTTTAAAATCAATGTTTAATCTATTACGCTGAATTTAGAATCAAATTATCTTCAAATTTCTTCAAAACAACTATTTTTAGATATTCTAAGATGTAGTTATGAAAAGAAAATAACATGTTATTACAATATGTTCAAATATTTTATTCTTATGCATTTTACATTATTTATTCTTATCCATTACATTTTATTCAAATTCTTGAAATCATCCTTGACAGATTAAATAATTTTCCTTCATGTATTCTCAGCGTTTGAATCATATTGGCGAAAGTCCAAAATTCCTTAATTGAAGGGAACAGACATTCAAAATTCTATTTTTTTTTCTCTCTTTTCTGTGCGTGATCAATTATGATATCCATTCAATTGTTGTGTATAGTTAAAAGATATCCTTTAAGTGTCATTTGGTGGTTTAGATTTATGATTATGATTACCGTTAAGGTTTTAACTAGCAATATTAAATCTAATTTATGATATCATAATTAATGATATAAAAACTAAATTATAGCCAAATCAATAAACTACATTTAAACACAGTGGTGTCTCAACGTAGATAAATTATTGATCTTCTTGATATCAGATTGAATCTCTCATTTTTGAATACCAATATTCACTGCCTATATCTGTGTAATCATTTAAATTCAGTATAAAACAAAATTTAAACATTATTGTTACTTATGGCACTTTACAAGCCGTCTGACAAATCTATTAATGACCTAAGAAAGAGTGAGTGTTTCTTGCTTGTTCAGTAGTAAAATATGTACAGAACAATATAAAAAAATTAATGAAATAGAATAAAAGAAATCAACTGAAATAAAGCAGGTATTGAAAAAAGTAAATTATAGTGTAATAGAAAAAGAATAAAAAGCAAAATTTATTTTTGAATTCACTAACCTATAAAAAGAAAAACAGCGAAATCTGATATTTAAAATGCATATTTAGAAAAAAAAAGAAAACAACTTAAAGTGAAATTGCAAATTCTTATTACATTTTAATGAAGAAGATTAAAATTTAAATAGCTGCGTCCCTTTTTTTCCTTAAATATATTTTTTATTACATGGCGCAATCGCTTCCCGTATAACAGAATATAAAATACTTTTTGAAGGAAGAAAAATGAACTAAAAAAAGGAAATGAATTTTATTTCTTTTTATATATTAAATCAGTATATTTTTATTTCAAGATAAATATGCATAAAATGCTGAAAAAGAAAACATTTCAACTAGTGAATTTATTTTTAATTTTTCGTCGTGCTCATTGTTATGATGATATAAAAAGGCAGATACAATTTAAAGTAAAGACTTTTTTTCATACATTGATATATTTTTTAAATGGTAACTTTTAAACAGTTTGAACACTTTTTGAGAAAAATGTTTTACGCTATTGTTGTAAACATCATTAAAATAATTCCATATTTGATAATTTTATATTTATATTACCCCTACCTCATATTCATACCTTCATACAATTTTGTTTCTTTTGAATTCATTTCGCTTGCTTTTTTTTCATCCCTATGAGTTCATAGTATTGGCAATATAACGTATGGAGGGATATAACAAGCCCTTGAAGGTTAAAATAGTTCCCAAACATGCGCATTAAAATAGACAACTCGCGTTAAGAGAGGCAGTGTGGCGTATTTGATGCTCCTTCATATAGCGAAAAAAAATATGCACTTCAGGTGCCTCTCTTTCTATCGATTGCATCCAAATTTTAACATTAATCTATTAGTTTGTCGCTGTCTTCGTTACATACGTGTAAATATTCAGATAAACAAATAGTCTCTGCCTTTTTGAAACTTTCATGCGGGCAAATTTGCATAAAATAAGTCTATGATTTTAATACTAAATCTGTATACCACACTTTACACATGTAGATTTTTGTGTTATTTTGAATTACAACACATATAAGCATGCGGGCAGATAAACGGGTTTCTTTTTCATCGATTTTATTTAATATTTGACAGAAATCAACAAAATTAATGCTGAAGTTACAAATTTCATTGCTCATATGCAATGCATTTTTGAATTTTCGTGTACAAATCAACATAGCGACAAACAAACCAGCATAATTCCAAAAATCTCTTTTTTAGATATGCTTGAAATATTGATTTTTTTGATGTTAAAATACGTCTTTATAATTTTTTTCCTGTTCACTGAAAAAAAACAATCTATAAAATAATAGGAAAGAAGAAAAAAAATTTTTAAAGGATATTTGATTTAATACTATCTCCAAGTAGCATTTTAAACATGAATATAGTACCTATATTTAGCATTTAGTACATAGATACATTGCAAACAATGTAATTTTCTTATTTACATTACCTTCAACTAATAACTTTTAAAAAATAACAACCTTACTTTAGGAATATTTTTAATTTAAAAAGGAATTCGTTTTTGTGAGATATTCAAACATCTTATAAGTTCAAAAGCATCTTCAGACTTTAAAATGGTTAAAAATATAAGTTCAGTATTATTTTAATCTTTTATCTTAACCCTTTATTTACTGAATTATGTCGCCATTCATTTTTCAACTTCATTTTTGCACCAGTCATTTAGTTTCCTTGCAAAATAATCCCAGGGAACCCAAGAAAAAAAATGTAATTAACAGAAATATCTTAATTAGTTTAATTATTATTAAATATTTTTAATTCCTACTTTTAGCTTGTATTAGCTTCATGTTATTTGGGTTACATTCCCCGTGTTTTTTAGAATACCATCGGCAAAAATTGTGTTATAGTAAAGATATCAGCTAGATTTAAATGGTACTTTTAAGTACCGTCAGTAAATAAAGGGTTAAACGATTTATATAAAATGTACCATGCATCATAAATAAAAATATATGATTCATTTTTATTTCCAGCGGTTCATTATTTTCAAAATTCTATTTAAATTCTACGAAAATACACCATAGGGAGTCCAAATTAATCCACCGAAAGTGTTACAAATGGATATCATGCAAATATGTATCCAGAGTTTCAGTTTTAAATCTTTCCATATCACATTACTTCTAGAATTTTACTTTGATATAACAGCTGATTTAAAAAGAAATAAGATATTCTGGTACATGTGAAAAATGAATAAGTAATTATCAAATAAAATTGAAACACAGTCTTAAAAAATTCTTTCGAAAGAAAATATGGGACAAGGATTTTCAGACCTTATACATTAAAAAACATCTGAACGAATAAAGCAATAGCTATTTCCGAATTCCTAAATTGGCACAACCAGTAAAAATAAAATTGTCGCCCTGGAAAAAGGAATGTTCACTTTAACTTGTTAAAATTGAAAAGAAACATGTGTTGGGAAAAAAAAGAGCTCAACTCAAATTGGAATGGCACATTTTTATTACGTTTTGATGAAGAAGAATAGAATTCAATTAGGTACCTTCATCTTGTTCCTAAAACATCTCATTTTTACTTTAAGATAGCTGTCGCCTTCTTGATAATGGGAAGTTCAGACTCATTGGGAAATGAATTTCTCCCTAGAGGAAGATATAAATAAAAACATATGAATTTAATTTCTTTCTACATTAAATCGTGATCTTTTATTGCAAGTTAATAAGACAAAATGGTGTGAAGGAAAAGTTGTAATTTGACGACTTGATTATTATTTTTTTTTTTTTTTTCATTTTCATTACTGTGAACGTATAAAAAAAAGGATCCCGTGGAATTAGATGCTTTCCATTTTTTATGATTTAAATTTCTCTTTAAGTATTTACTTTATTCCGCTAGGATATGGTACTTTTTATAATTACTAAACAAAAATGTATTATTAAAATACGGTGTCAGTTTAAACAGTTACAGTTCAAAGCTGTAAATTTGTTTACAAAATGTTAAATTTTTGTGGGCAACAAATATTCATTTATTTTTGTCTTTATGATAAATTATTATTTTGAATGCATTCCTAAAAAATGTTTAAAAGAACGAATGTTTTAATCAGAATTAAATAAAATTGTTTAATATTCAAATTATTTTGTTCATTACTATGTATGTATAAAAATATAGTATACACTTGGAATTAGAAAGCTTCCTTTCTTTATGATTTAAGTTGCTCTTTAAGCATTTCCTTTCCTCTGTTAAGATATATTTCTTTTTATAATTATTAAAACGAAAAGTATTATTAAAGCTCTTTATTGAAGTTCTGAAACTTATATTAACAAAATATTTAATTTTTTGTTGGTCTCAATAATTTATTTTTATTTTTATTATTAATTATCATTTTAATACATTACTAAAATATTTACAAGTGTGATTTTTAAATCAGAAATTTAAGTGTATAATATTCAAAATATAATTAATAACCCTTTTCATTAATATGGAAGTATAAAAAAAATAGGATCACATAGAATTAGAAGAGTTTTTTTCTTATTACTTGAAATGCACTTTAAGCATTTAGTTTCCTCTGCTAAGAAATTACATGAAATATTATTATTTTTTACAAATAGAATTTTTTTATAATTGTATTATCAAAGTATGGTATCTGTTCAAATAGTTAAATTTCACGTACATAAAATTATGTTTACAAAATATTTTATTTTTGCTGGCTTCAAATAATCTATTGCTTTTATTTTAATTATTAATGATTATTTAAAATGCACTATTGAAATTTTTTGCAACCGGAATTTTTAAATCAGAATTAAATTAAAGTATTTAGTATTCAAATTATCATGTTCATTACAACGGATGTATAAAAAAAATAGGACAGTCTTGAAATTAGAATTTTTTTTCATGATATAAATTGCTCTTTAAACATGTACTTACCTGTGATATTATTTGGTATTTTTTTATAATCATGAAACAGAAATATAGTATTAAAGTCTTTGTTAAAATATCGTGTCAGTTCAAACAGTCCGTAAGTTCACGTGCATAAAATTACGTTCACAAAATAATTCATTTTCGCTTACCTCAAATAATCACTTATTCTTATTTTAATGATTAATTACTATTTTTAATGCATTACAAAAATATTTACAAGCGTGAATTTTTAAAATATTTATTTCAGTTATAATATTTTTAATGTATAAGCGAGTTTTCTATGAAAAGGGCGGTTTTTTTTAAAAACGTTTTACTCAAATAAAGGAAGAAATTCGCATTTTTTTTTAATAAAACTGAAAATTTGTACAGAAAAAGACAATAAAATAAGCTATTTCCAACTTATCACAATAAAACTCTACCGAGCATTTTTTTTTTATTTTAAATCTTGAAGTTCACATCTATAAAACTATATTTACAAAATATTTAATTTCCGCTTTGTCTAAAAAAATACTTTATTTTTATTCTAAATATTATTTCAAATTTATTATTGAAAATAATTAGGAAGGTGAATATATTCAATCATTTTTACATTTTTTAAAATGAAAGGTAAAATAAGAAATTTTTCTTAAGGTTGTAAAAACTCTATACAAAAAAAATCTTCTATACGAACTTATCAAAATAAAATTAAAACGTTTTTTAATACATAATGTAATGCATGTTCACAAAGAATTTATATTCTTAATGATATTCGCATCATTAAAATTGTTTTTTTATTTTATTTGATGTCTCGCTTAGAGAAAAAAAAATCTATATTATTTTGATGTAATTGTGGGATTTTTATTATCTTCCCCTTTAGGTTATTAAAACTTCTAATTTACATCAATGCTATATATAGAAGAAAGCAGGTAAATTTCACTTTTTTTATTCAGTTTTATGAAGATTTCAAAGTTTATTCATCTTTTATTTCTTTACATGTAGAATAAGAAAATCAAAAGAATAAGAAATCCATTTAATGTTTTTAAATATTTTTTTCGGTCAACCAAGCATTTATTTCACGTTTATTATCTTACTTAATAATTTTTTACTAGATAAATCAAGAGCATGATTGATTATAATATGTTAGAAACACGTTTCTCTTGATAATTACATTTATTATTTCTCTGACGAAAAATTATTTCAGAAATTTAATGAAGTTTACATGCTTAATGATTAGAATAATATTGCTGAGTTCGTTGGTTATTTTCTAAAACCATACTAAAAGAAATAGAATTAATTGTTTTGGTTTGAGAAGAATTAAATTTTTCTTTGTATAACTCAATTTTCAATTAATAAGTGGCCTCTTTCTTGTTATATCTCGTTTTCAATAGGATTTATCAAGGTAATAGGATTTTGATGATTTGTTATGGAATTTAAAAGTCCAATGATGACAAAATTGTTGTCACTATTTTTTATTCTTTCATGTACGCGTTATAGTGCATCAATTTTAGGGTAATAATTGTTTGTAAACTTGAATCAGTTAATCAATAAACTGATAAATTATAGAGAATTCAATAAATTTCAAAGATCTGCTTTTAAGAAAGGTGGTTAATTTCTTTTAAAAAATAGAGATAAAAGAATATTATGAAGAATTCAAAAACACATTGTGGTTCGAAAAAAAATATGTCTGTTTATGACATCGTGGAGGAAGTCTAATGGGCTTTCATTTCTTGTGATTTATTTTTCAGAGCACACTGAAAATAATGTCTGTGTTTTTTTTAAATCATTAAAAAAACGTTTTTATCTTAACCATTTCACATTTCCATAAGTCATGCAATCATTTAATTATGTTTTGAATTTCATGACAAACCTTTCCATCTATTGCAGTATTGTAGAACTAACATATCATAATTAATTTTCATCTTGACATTTAAATGAATTATCATTCCTATATGCTTAGATTTAAACATTCCCAAGTCATTCATCATTACGAAATCTTGGTTCACTCAGAATTTTGCAATTTTCATTAATATAAATTTTGAAATTATTTAAATTGCAAAATAATTTAATCTAATATTATAGCACAAAAGCATATAATAATTCTTTAATATGCTTGTATAAATGTAATGGATTTTAATTTTTGAGCTATTTTCATTTTACTTTTTTGACGCAATCCAGAAATATTATAAAAATCATTTTTCCCCTCTGCTATGCTCGGAATGGGCCCTTTTATAGAGAGAAAAAGACTGCATAAATTCTAATCTACAATAACAAGCAAAAAATTTAACTTAAATACTCTTCTGACAATCCACTTTAAATGAAAATATATTTTTAATTTTTATTTTAAAAACTTTTTGCTCTTAATTTTAATTTTGAGAAATCATTTTTTGACATAATTCTTAATTTTTTTAAATCTTGAAGCTGTATAAAATCCAAAGCAAAATAGCTTTTATGAAATATCTAATAATTTTAAAATTATAGAAAACAGAATTGTTTCATAAAAGATCATTCATAAACAAATTCTTTAAATCACAAAATAAATTAGCATTCATCGTGGCAAAATAATCAGTTGTTCCTTGTCTTCCGCTTTTAATTGGACATAAACCACATTTTAACATTTTCCTTTATTTGATGGAGGCAGGTTTTATCAAAGAAATTTGAAAAATTGATTCTTCCTTGTCATTGCTCTTAATTTTTAGTTGTCTTTTTTAAATACTGGATTATAAACATTTTAAACAAAGTTTTAAGACGCAACGCTAAAGTTTCCATCTAGTTGAGGCACATTTTATCAAGAAAATAGATCTTGCGCTAGAATAATGCTCATTCAATCACTCGTGGTAAAAGACAGAAGATAATAATGCTATCGTTCTACAGATGATTCTTCTTCCTTCAAAAAAAAATAATATATTCATAAAAGAACATTTGGAATATTCACAGCAAAAAAGAAAATTATATTTTCATTGCTATTCAGACAATAAGTTTTCTTACCCATAATAAGATTTCAATTTATACATTTAGAGTGCATTTTGATAGAAAGTGTACTTCATAATCCTTTTAATTTCTTTAGGTCAACTGAAGAAATATTTTATTATATGTATTATAATTTTAGTCGCAAGTGTCCAGGCCTAGAGTTATCCTATCTTCCCCGTGATCTAGGCTTATCGGGTTCAAATCCTGTTCGGGCATGGTTGTTCTGTACCTTGTGTTCCATTTGTATGATGTGTGAAAGAGCTCCTCTGTAAAAAGCGGTTGTGTTAGTAAGTGTGTGAGTGCCATCTTCATATGAGCTAAAATCAGACTTCTGCCCTTGGTTTCTCAAAGGCCCTAACTCTCAGAAGTTGCTGCACCCTTCTTTTTCCGATCTATTGGACTTAGTTTGAGTTCAATCCAAGGGAGGTAAGCAAAAACAATTTTATTCTTACTCTGCAGTATATTTATATCAACGTTTCAAATGGTTTTTTTATACATCGAAAGACATTTGATCTTCACGTTTTTCAGGTTTCCTTTAAGAAAAACTCTACACACAAAAAAATGTGTTTTAGATAGAGCATGCAATAATAATCAATTATGATTTGAATTATGATGTAAATACTAAGTAGTGGAGAAAGGATCAGGATAAATAAGAATATTTTGAAAGAATTTATTTAATCCATGCAGAGTAAATTCTTATCCTTTCCTCACAAAAGCCATCTCTGATATTACTCTGCTTTCCCAATTCGCTGATTGTGAATTTTTTGCACATTACTATAATGAATGCATATATAAAGGATGTTAAAATATTTGAGGTGCTTTGAAAACATTTAACTTTTTACGTATTTAGATAAAACATATTAAATTTTATATGCTCAACCTGGTGTTGATACTAAAAGAGAAAAAGAAAATAACGCCTACAAATGCCTAAGTTTCGAACTGATGAAAAAAAACATCAAGCAATGAAGTAGTTTTTAAAATTTTTTAACTAAAAAAAATCTTGTAAATTTTAACATACTGTGATATACTTAAAGGATTCATCATGAATCAATGAGCAATAAGAGAGGTCATTTGATAATGCTGTATAATTATATGATTAGGAATGATTATATTTAAATTATTATGATGTAAATACAGAAAAGTGAAGTTCGAACAATACAAAAAAGAGAATATTTTGAAAGATTTTTTTTTAAATTTTATATTGTGAATTCTCTTTCTTTTCTAACAGCTCTCATATCATATGATTTTCCAAGAATAATTAATCGTACAATTACTGTTCATTCAACTGTTAAGATCGTTTTAATCATGACTACTAAAGAATTCTTTAAAGCATAATGAAATCATGTAACATTTTTATATAATTAGATCAAAACATTTTAAATTCGATACAATGTTGATGTTTAGGATTTAAAAAAAAGAAAAGAAGAAGAAACGGGGAAAAAAATGTTAGAATTTCGTAATGATGAAAAAATTACTAATGAGAACGAAGTGAAGACTAATTTTAAAAACGTTTAACTAGGAAAAAAAATCTCAATTTTTTTTAGTATGTGGGTATATATTTAGTGACTTAGTCATGACAATAAGCAAAAAACAATAAATATCACTGTAACTGCCTATTACTAGTACGTTTATTTTTTTTCTGAGGGCAATCTGCTTTTCATGTATTCTCAAAATCTTAGAAATACTTGAAAAATATTATGTGCAATTACTTGACAGCATTTTTTTGCTTAAATATTTTAGTATTTAGAGTATTCATAAGAATTTCATTTCAACTGACTATAAAAAATTTATGAACAATATTTTCTTTAAAAAAATGTTTTTATTCGTTATTATACGGTTTTTGAGGTCTCCTATTTAGCGATTTCCCTCTTTGTTAACATTATTGTTAATTGGTCTCTTTAGATTAATTTCAAACGGTAATTACCGTAATTAGTTTTCGGCTACTTACGCCCTCCCCCGCCGCTCTTGTTTACACTGTAAATACAAGCGGGGGGGGGGAGATTTTCTGAGAGTGAAAAAATGGGATTAATACTATACTTTCTTTAAATTGCAAAGCTCTAGTAAACATAAAATTATAGAAAATGCAGAAATTTTTTCATTCATTATGATTAGTATCATGCATATGTGAATGAATTTCTGCAAAAGTGCACCCTATCTGCATACTTTCAAATACGATAGAGAGTATTAAGAAATCACCCCATTGATAAATTTAAGCAGAATGGGAGTAATAACGTATCTTTTTTAGACATCAAAGCTCTGATAAATAAATATAATTACAGAAATTGCACATATTATTTTCATTTATCATGATTAGCATTATGCATACATATAAAAAAATCTTTTCAAAAGTGTTCCTTCTCTGCATTGTTTCAAACATGATTAATATCGAATACTAATAAACCTCCTTCTTTATAAATTAATAAACCTCCCCATTAAATTTTATGATAACAAATTAATAAACCTAACCATCGATAAATTTAAGCCTTATGGGAGTAATACTTTGTTTTACTTAAAAGTTCAAATATCAGGTAAATAAATTTAATTATATCAAGTGCTAAAATAATTTCATTCATCATGACATGTGTTAAAAAAATTTCCTTAAAAGTGTTCCTGCTCAGCACAGTTTCAAATAGTATTAACGCCAACTGTGTTAAGAAATCTCCCCGTTGATAAATTTAAGCCGAATGGAAGTAATACTATATTTTCTTTAGATATCGAAACCCTAGTAAGTAAATGTGATTGTATAAAATGCAGAAATTATTTTCATTTATCATTATTGGCGTCATCTATAAGTAAAAAAGAAAAAATATTTTTAAAAGTGTCCCTTCATTCCGCAGTTTCAAATATTATCAATAGCGAAATGTATTAAGAACTATCCCCTTGATAATTTTGGTTCGAATAGAAATTTTAAGTAAACTTTTGCAGTAAGAACCAAAAATCAGATTTTTTAGAGACAGTCTAAAGACATTTCTATTGTTTTCACATTCCCATGAACAGAAAAACAGAATTCCGAAAAATTTCAATGCTAGAAAAAATATAGATAAATTCATCAAAATATCAAAGATCGATTTTTTTCTTAAATATCCACATATTTTAAAATATATTGCATGAAATTAAAAGTAATCTTATTCTTTTCCTGTTTCTTGGGTATTATTAAAACTAAATTGAAGAAATGTTGCATACCGAATTCGTATGTATTATCATAATTTGGTGAAAAAAATGAGTCGCTTACTATTTTTCAGAAATTAAACAAGAAACAAATTAATACCACTTTCTTTTTAAAAATAAAAATTATTATTTTCTTCCTTTTCTATATAAACATTTGATGAATGCTTTTGTTGAGAATCAAGTACACCGACCAAATTGAATTGCTTACTATTTTTCATAAATTAACTGAGAAACAAATTTATAACACTTACTTTTTATTATAAAATAAAAATTATTATTTTCTTCCTCTTTTATATAAATATTTAATGAAAATATTTGCCGAAAATCAAATGTACCAGCCATTTATATGTAATGTCAGATTTAGGAGTTCCATTATGTTAATAAAGTATGACTATTAATAATTACATAAAACTTCATTAAAAAGTTTTCTAGAACAATTTAACTTTTCTTTAAAGAAAATTTAAATCGCCGGAGAACATATTAATCCTTCATCTGATCATCCGTCTCCGGTGTTTTCATTAATTAACGTGGGTTTTATTTACTTAGTACGTTCAAAATTATGTATACCTAACTATTTATTAATTTTTTTCTTGATCTATAAATTATGTTACAGAAACTTTAATAAAATCTTCTCTTATTAAAATACCGCTTTTTAAAAAAAAATTGTATTTTTACAAGCGGGAGGAATAAAATTATCCTATGGTTACAATATTTGAAAAAAGTCTGTTTCGAACAATGTCTTTAAATTAATTCTCATGTTTCCTTCTTTTTAAAACTGTCTTAGAGTTTGCTAATATGTATCTTGGCAATATTTAATTAGCTAATATAAAATCAGAAAATTATCATCTATACAAATATTTAAAGTCTATTAAATCTTCTTTTTTACAATATATCTTGTGTTCAACATAAGTAAGAAAATAAGAAACTACCATGAAACAATTTTTACCAAAAGAGTCTTTTAATTATGGGAGTACTTTATTTAGCTTCAAACTATAGCTTGCAAACTATTTGGACAATCCAAAAATCTTAAATAAATTCAAAATTTTGATAACATGTTCAAATTTATTTTAACTGCTCCAATAATTAAATCTGCAGCTTATAAAAAACAGAATAAAAAACGTAGTTTTTATTTCCTTATATATTCAGTACAGTAAGAAAAAACGTGGAAGTCGTTAAGAAACTGAAATTCTAGATTTTGATAAATCTCTGTGTTCAAACATTTTTGAATCCAAAAACGATAGTTGCGAAACTATGCTTATATATCTGTAAGCGTTGTAACTCAAAAGCTGTGAGCATGAGAGCTGAAATGTGGATATGGTGTTTATAATATATTTGTAGATTTCTACCAAACCTTGAATGAAATCGGTTGAGAGGAGTCTGTCTATATGGATGCCAGAAAATTTATTAACATGATATCTACAAAACGAAAAGAATCAAATAGCTAAAATTTGGAACGTAGATAAACAGTGGGGATATTCAAACATAAGGGTGGATCTTAATGATATTTGAGAATGAAATCCCCAAGAAATTCATTGCTTGTCGGCTTCCACTTCCGCATGCATGTATACTACAAAGAGGCCACGAGAAAAAACCCTAGTAACCCTAAAAGTAAGGGTTAGTCGACTTGGAAACAAGATATTCTATTACATTTTGGGATTGAAGGAAATGGCTGTATTCCATCTAGTGCCAAAAGAGCCGTTTTGGAACCGAATATCTGCATTAGCGCAAAAGAAATGAATTAATCGCCTAATGAAGAGCGTTTAGTTATCCAAATGTTGTGGTACTGTTTTAATGCCTATATTCCTCCTTACTTAGACTCGTCTACTTACGGCAACTGTGTTCAGGGTATTTTCGTGACGGTAGGTCTGAACGCGATAATTGAAAAATGCAATGACTTAAATAAACGAAAATTGGAATATAATCTTGTGATTATAATTGTTATATGTGAAATACTTCTTCAATCGGTTTAAAAATATCATCTGATATACATATTCGTTTTTCTACTGTTTCTTGATCTACCATATCCCGCCAATACGATCCCAAACTAATAATTCTTCCTGGACTATTAACTCGCATATCTATACTTATAATAAAGCTCAATGTGTGTGTGTGTGTGTGTGTTGGCGCTCTACAGGCCAGACCGTTGGACCTACAGCTACCAAATTTGGTACATGTATACCTTGGAGGTCGGGAATGTGCACCTCGGAGCCCTTTTTTCGAATTTTTAATTAGAATTTGAATTAATTAAAATTTAAGCGAAATTTTGACGTTTTTCCGCTATAACTTCCGAAAATATTATCGGATAAACATGATTTTAACATCAATTTAAAGATTAAAAAATTAGCTTTCTAATAGTATCAGTATTTTAACATTTAACTTAAGCTTCTATTTGTAATGAATTTTTAAAGAAGCATTTCAACTATATTTTTCAACAATATATTTCGGACAAAACAATAAAATTTAATCTGCAGGAGCACGTTACGAGTGGAAGGGGAAAAATTATCTTTTATCAATAGGTTGCCATCAGATAGATAAAAACTCAAATTAAAAAAATAAATAATTATTGCAAATTAAACATTTAAAAATGCAATTTTCAGCACGTGTCTGCATGAAATGAAATAAATCTGAAATATGTTTTTTCTTTTTTAAAAAAAGAAAATGCAAAGAATTTTTTGTGACTTTTACAATATTATTAATTAAATAAATCAGCTTTGTTTAATAATAGAAATACATCTATAAAAAAGTCTAAATGAAGTAAATAGCTGCATAGTATGTAGCACGAGTCTATAAATGCTTTAAAAAATGAAGAATATTTAGCATTTAATTAAAAAGAGATGAACTTGTGATATCAGTGTTTTAATGTATAACTCAAGCTTCTATTTTTAACGAATTTTTAAAGAAATAATTTAACCATGTTTTTTTGAGCACGTGACTGGATAAAATAAAATAAAACAATGCCGGAAGTTCAAATAAAAAAAAACTATCATCGCAAATCAAATCTAAAGAAATACAACTTTCAGCATGTGATGGATAAAATAACATAAATATAAAATGAGATATCTTCTAAAAAAATAAATGCAAGGCAATGGATTCTATGATCGTTTGCAATTGATATATAATTAATTCCATAAATTATCTTTATTTACAGTAAACCTGATTGGATTTAGACAGGATATGCATTGAAATCCCGACTTAATGGCATATTTCTATAATCGTTTGTAATATCTGAATCATTAATTCAATAATTTTCCCCCTTTTTCGCTTTCTTTAAAAAACATATTTAACATTTTGGTAACATCACCGAAAAAAACATTTTTAATATTTTGGAAGCATAATCGATAAATTGTTAGAGCATTAAACTCAAAAAGTTTTTTTGAATAAAGTTACCGACTCTTTAACTACTAATAACTGAATCTTTTAACTTTAACTATTTCTTAAATTTTGGCTAATGAATATGTGATTTAATTGAAAATTTTAGAACGCATTACTCATGGCGAACCAGCTGGTCGCCAAAGGCGGCTAGTAGTTAATAATACTCAAACAGTTTTCTTTATTTTGCTACATTTATCTAATATGGGACTCTGAAAATGAAGTGATGCAAATTTCATCATTGACAATTTTTAAGTTTCAAAAGCTTTAGGATTTTAATTAATTAATGTACTTGTAAAAGTTAAATTAACCCTTTATTTTTAACAGTTTACAAGTTCATTAAAAATTGAATTTCAGAAGTATAGGGTGATCAGCGAATAAGCCCTGATTTCAAAATTAAATATCTCTACAGAAAAGATCGATAGAATTATGCGGTAAACTGTACGGTTATTAGCAAAACTGTAAAAATTGTGTACAAAAGTTAGAAAAATTAGTTACAAAAATCGTTAACAAATGACGCTCTGCTCTGAAAACTCTTTCTCTGAAAGGAGTCTTAAAAAACAATAAAGTGATGCGGTCTGTGCAATCAAAATACAATTTTTTTCAAAATGTTCACCGTTCGAAACAATGAAGTGACATAATAGAACAATGAAATTTGACATTACTTCTTGCAATGTCTCAACGGAAATGGAATCACGTGCAACACCAATCAACGATTCTAGCTCATCTAGAGAGGCGAAACTGTTTCTATAGACAGTGTCTTTCAATGCTCTCCAGAGAGTGTCACAAGGAGTCAGATCGAGAGTCATTTTTCATTTCTGACTTCACACTGAAAGTGTCTATGGGCATTGTGATTAGAGAGCCATCTGTTACGAATTTCGTAACTAAATTTTCTAAACTTTTGTACAGCATTTTAATGGTTTTGCTAATAAACGAACAGTTAACCGCATAATTCTATCGATCTTTGTCGTAGAGATATTTAATTTTGAAATCAGGGCTTATTCGCAGATCACCTTGTATATTGGTGACTACAAAAATGAAGAAGAGTGCTAAGAAATATAAGGCCTTTTTTTGTTTTAAGAATTAATGGTGCAAAAAATGCATAAAGTTATTTTATCGAAAAAAACTTTTGATGAAATAATATCCTAAATAGAATTCAAACATAATTTTCAGCATATTGTAATATTCTATAATTGTATCAAAATTAACTATTATTTCTTTTTATTTAAGAGCAAACTATTGGTGCCCGAACAATATTGATTCAATACTTTAGAGGATCTTCAATTTAATACTCTGAACTTGGTGACATCAAAAACAAAATGTGTAAAGCTCATTTGTTTGTGATTTTCTAAATTTGTGTTGTAATAATTCAAGATAGGAAGGAAAAAGACCCCAAAAATGATTCCAAATGCCCATTGCAGTTGATGTAAAACATTTTGTAAAGCAAAAATAAAAGTATCTGTGATATCTAATTATTCTTATATGAATAACGTTTTTGTAGTATAAGAACATTAGAAATCACGACTAAGTAAACTATCGGTGAGATTTGTTCTTAGTATTATTACATTTAAAGTGACTTTTCATAAAAAATTGAAGACATTTCGAAATGGACTTTTTTTCTATTTCTACCATTTATAAGAAATGAATACTGGTTTCTTTATTCGCAACCAGAAGGCAGTCTATTGTACCTAAAAGACACTTAGTTTAAAGTTTTTACTTAAAAGAAATGAAAAATATGATCGTTTTTTACTTAAAAGACATACATTTGTTGCAATAATTGCTGTAGTTCTCAAATTATCTTGCAGCAAAAGATCCTTAGTAAACACTCTATATAGGCTTCTATTAGGCATACATTATATTATTATAGGCGTTTATTAGGCATTGAAGTTTTCTAATATATTTTTGACCTGTTGTTCATCACTGGAAAATTACTAATTAATGTAAATAGAATTTATAATGTAATTAAAAATAGAGTCTTTAAAAACATACAATTAACGATCTCAAAAAAGTTATAAAAACTTTTAACAGAATATAAGGTAGGAAAAAAGTATTTGTATTCTATCAATTCTTAGTTAAACTACGGTATAATTCTATGAAATTGTTTTAAATTCCTGAAATCAAGCCTGTTATATTTTAATTAGTATCTATTTAACGTAAGATCAATTAATTGTTTTAACATATTTTAATACAAAATATGATAATTCTGCATTAATAAGTTTAATATTTTAAAAATCAAAAACCATAAAAAATTAATTAATTTTTCATAAATATACTCATTAAACAAAGTGTATTACTAACTGAGGATTTCAAAGTTAACAATAATAATATATTATTCATAAATAAAAATCTCATAATTTTTTATACATTTCATTAGAAGTCCCCTTTTCAGTTTTCTTATGGTAATATTTTACTAAATCATTCTAAGTTTTTGATTTAGTTAAATATATGCTTTTCCATATGCGAAATTTAATTCTTTTCTTTTAAAATTTTTTCTTAAAGATTATTAATATTTAACTAGCTCATTGATAATCTGAATTTTGTCTTCTATTAATATTTAAAATTATGCTAACATTAAACTTAATATTAAAACTTTTATCCTCTACTAATTAAATGTACAAAAGAAATAAGTAAAAGTGGTATTTAATAAAATATTTTATATTTTTAAATTATTTATTTAATTCCTATCTATAAATTCAAAGGTTTTTATATGTAGTTCACCCTTTATTCCAGTTTCAAATTTAAAATTAATTCGATTTAGCTTTTAACTTTCTATCTTTATATAATACGAGTTTTAGATTTAAAATAAAATTATTTTTTATAATTAAGGTGGAGGCGAAAATTATTTTATTAAACATAGAAAAAATAATTATGAAACAATTTATTACTTAGACTCAAAATTATATGTGAATTTTGAATAACGTTTTTATAATATGGCTGAAGTACTTTAAAGAAAATCACTTTAATGTAGTTATAATTGAATTATTCCAATAAACCGAAAATTTTTAATTCCATTTATGCGCAAGCAGATACATGTATTTTAGTGTAGTGTAGTTATATTAATGTCTTAGTGTTGTAAAGCAGCAGTAGGGCTTTTTTAGGGCGTACTTTGTACTACTGAACCACAGTCAGATGGCGTGGACGACACCTGAGCTGGCACCCATCTCTCCAAGCCAGTGCGTTGACGTTTATCTCTGACAGATTTAACTTACAACAGATCCCTTCACGCGACGGCTCTTCGAGTTTTAAACTTGAAACCCTCCGATTCCGAAGCCGAGACCTTACCACCAAGCCGCTCTGCATTTAGCTGGAATTAGAATTAAAGGGAAATGTGTTTCTTTTAATTTATGCAAAATAAATCTTTTCAAATTAAATAAATAGAAATAAATAAAATAAAACTATTTGAGAATACATCTTTTAGAATAGCGTACTAAAGCAAGCGAATGGGTTTATGAATCTTCCCTGCAAGAATTGTGAGAGCGTTTCATCACGAAAAAAAAAAATACATTTCTCAAAAAGCTCTCTCGAATTTGTTTTGGGTATTTTAAATCAAAATTAAGTGAATGCAACAGCAAACTGGCTGGAGACATAAAATTTCAATTCCACTTTCTCTGTACCAGCTTCAACCACAAACAAAAAAAAATCAATTCTTTACTCAAAAGCGTTAATTTTTCGGGATTTTGAATTTAAAGTTCTTATTATAATCTTACTGATACTGTTGGAATTGCATTAACTTAACAAAAACAATAAATTATGAGTGTTTCGGCTCTTGTCCGTTATACGGGTGCAAGTTGTCGCCATTGTGAGACAAACGCGAGTCAAATCACCAAGCAAGCGAATGACAAAACAAATGTCTCTAATGAGAACAAAACGCGTGCAAAATCTTCAAGTGAATAATGTGAATTTGACGAATTTTAACGTTAAATTTGATGTAATTGTGCCATTTTTAGAGACTTTTTGGAGAATTTTTTTCACTTTTCTCAACTAACTATTATTTGGCGATTTTTTTCGTTGCGTCCGCATAATGGAAAAGTACTTGTGTTTCTAAATTAATACAAGAATTTTCTCTGGCATTTTTCTGTAACATTCCTTTCCCGTTTGAGTCCTATGAAAAAGAAACATCATAGGTAGTAAAATTAACAAAAAATATTATTCACACATAATGTGTGTTGAAAATCCAGATTACATGATTCCACAGTTATAATGAAGAGCTCGGTTTCGCTTCTTTTCTTGCCGACAGATGGTGAATTTGAAAGTAGGAATTAAAAAAAGTATGGAAGAGCTTGCGAGTGACATGGAAGTGGTGGTCGAGGGTAAAGGTTTGGCGAGGGGAACATGGAAAAATGTTTTAGAACATATTTTTTATCAGAAAAATGTTGAGCATTCAATTCTTGTTGAAGTGAAACAAGCTGTGCCTCCTCATATTCTGATTGAATAAGATAAGAAGATGAGGGCATCCGTGATAAATATTAGGTTGTTCGGAAAGTAATTTCGTTTTTTCCTGACAAAGGATTTAATTGCATTTTTCGCACCCAATTTCATACTTAAACCGCAAAATCATTTTATGTTTTAAGAGCTGATATAGCAAGGCTTGAGTGTGAAAAAGTGCAGCTGATTCTTCGCAGTAGTTTTTGGATGGTGCCCTTTTAAATATGGAGAGCAATAAACAGCATTTTCGTCATTTTTTTCTTTTTTGCTATAAAAGGTAAAAATGCTGTTCAAGCCAGAAATAAATTAGCCAATATGTGTGGAGAAGATGTGTTAACAGTACATCAGTACCAGAACTGATTTGCAAAATTTTTCCTTCAAATGAGGAGGCCAAAAACCACCTCGATCAGTTTTTTTTACAGCAAAGACCAAAACTTTTATGAGCGTGTAATCATGTTACTACCAAAAGGTATTAGACCAGAATGGCAAAAGGTATTAGACCAGAATGGCAATTTTATAATTTAATAAATAATTTATTCATTAAACGAAAATTTCTTTTCATTTTGTCACAAAAATACGAAATGACTTTCCGAACGACCCAATATAATTCTATCAAATCCCCAATATTGCCGCATTCCAGCTTAAACACCATATGATGTATTTATTCCTTTTAAAGGTATTATGAATCATAGTTTAAACCTGAAAACATCTGTCATCTAGAATATCATTGCCTGATCATAAAAAAACTGTTACAAACAAATCTACTTCGACATCCAACTGCAAACCACTCACAATGATCTTATTTAAAAAGAATTATTATCTTCAGCATATATTATTAATCAACTATCATAAAAAAGGCTAATAACGTATTTTCATTAACCACTAATGAAACTCAGAAACCTATTATCTCGTTGATTTCATTAGATATGGTTACGTTAATGTTAATTTATATTATGTATAAATCATTTTGGAAAATAAATTAGGGAGCTTTAGGAATTTTGAATTTTTTTTTCAGATGATGTCATAGCCATCCGATATATTCTTATAATGTTTACTCATGTTCTACAGGTGAAACTTGGCAAAATATTTTTAAGTAGTTTTAGACATTCTCTGGGACTTAAATATAACTAGTTAAAATGTTGTTTGATCGCTAATATGCTACTTTTACATTTTAAGCATTTCCGATTATAAGCATATTAAAATAATGTTTCAGACTAGGAGCTATTTTAAGATTCAAATTCATTTATTGCATTATGCCTTCCAAAAGTTTGTACATACTTTAATGAAATACATTGTAAACAGACTGAAATCTCTTATATTTTATTTACTGAAATATGATCTTTAATTCTTAAGATTTTAAACTAATACATTCATGTAAACATGTTTTCAGCTAGCTATATATTTATGAAAGCTTTATTTAGCAAGATTTCTCTAAGCATGCACCAATGAATAATTACTTTCTAAAATCCAAGACTTTCATTTGTTTGAATATATTTATTCGCCAAAAAGGGGATATGCGCCGCTTTAAAATGTTCTAGGAAAATACCACCCAAATAAGTGGATAACTGTTCGATGCTTGAATTTAAACTTGTAAAGTAAAATTGATTAGTAATAGTTAAGCTCGGAAGAGTATAGGAACATTCCAAACATAATTTTCTGTTAGAGAAGTTCATTCTAGTTATGTTATTCTAACAGAAGTAACTAGTTTTGGGAGTAAGTAATTATGTTATTTCGTTTTACAGGACGCATTTAAATAAATATGAGCGAGAGAATTCTAAAATAAAAACTCTCTAGCTGCCATGTGTGAAATAAAATATGAAGCAAAAAATTAAGTAAATTGTACAGATGAAATCACTTTAATAATTATAATTTTTCGAAATTTATTTAATTCGTATTAAAATACCTATTCTGAATAAAGGAAAGATTTCTTCTAATTTTTTTATGATACAACTAAAAACAAAATTAAAATTTTAAATTGCAAACGTTGTGTGTTAAAATTAATATAAAAACTTTTTATTAATAATCATAAATATATATTCTAAATAGGGAAAAGATGTCTTTTTATTTTTTTACAGTAAAACCTTAAACACCTTTTTAAAATTTCAAATGTTGTGTTTTAAAAGAAATATAAAACATTTTTGCTTTTAATTATTTTTAAAGGATAATAAAATGTTCCTAAAATATCTTGGCTTGGTCTAAAGCAGTAGAAATTTTTTAAGCCTTTTTTATATATATGTTCGCATTATTAACCCTATAATAATGTTTTGGACTTATTATAGGGTGAGAAAATTTTGCTGTAAAGACTTATCGTTTATTGGTGAAAAAAGTATGTTGTCTTTTTTAAAAAAATAACTGAATATTGCAGATAATGAAAAAAATTGAGATAGATGTCATGTTTTTAAATATATTAATCTAACTACTCAATAAAATCCCCTGGAAATATAATTGTCTTAAACATTTTTAGGAAATAGTTTAACGCCAATTTTCACTTATTAATTATTATAATGTAGTTTAATACCAATTTTCACTTATTAATGTTTTTATCGCGAATGTTTTCTTTAAACTGATTATTATAATAGATGATCCAAAAATTATTCAATAACCCTCTATGCAACATAATAGGTGGAATTAGAACTAATAAATTTAAAATGTAGTTTATTTTTTTATACTAAATTCTAAATGATCATATATTATCAAAATGTTACTTCACATTTTATCAAGTATGATTTTAAAATGTTCGCTTATTATTTAAACACTTTCATTTAATGGCTAATCTAGAAACCGCATTTTTACTAAATTATGTAAAATAAATAATCATCCAGAATTCTCAAAATTTTATGAACTGGCCCTGTCAACCAAAACTACGAGAAGTGCTGCTTCAAGAGGTAGGACATTATCTTGAAGGAAAAAAATGTAGCCTTTGGAAGGTATATCATCAAGACCACCTGTAGAAAACTTATAAATATGCAATAACTGTTATCAAACCGAAAAACATTCACAGAGATCTAGTTTGCCATATGTTTATGACTTACCCTATTTCAGATTCGTCATACGGTGTTTGGATATAGGAACATTTGGAATGTCTGATAAATAAAGATAATTCAATTATTTTAACTCACCTTAAAAATAGAGTTCGGGCCATATAATGAATCTTTCCACTTACCACACAGAATTGTTTCATAATATGAACGTCTACATTTTCACATATCTGAAAATGGTTAATATTGTCTGAAAATGTTGTAAAATAACTTTCTTTTTTCTCGCAACGTATTTTATTCCAGAAAATATTGTAAAATTGTTCCAACAATAAGGAAACAATTAGAAATTATACGCAGTGTGAAAGGGTATAAATGAAATGTTTCAAATTCCTGCAAAACTTAGCAAGTTTCAAAACAATTACAAACAGGAAAAAAGATCCCAAGCCTGAAAATGACAAAACCAATATCACAAACAAGTCCAATCATAAGACCAACAACGAAATAGAATCGGATAATACAATCGAATACAATCCCCATGAAATAATTGATGAAACATCACTTTCTCTGGAACCTTCAATCGATTTCACCACAATTCATAAAACTGTTTTTGAACAAAATCCTCAAGAATGTCAAGTTAAATGGGTTGATATTAAAACAGTGAATCTTTAAGTACCCCTATTCATGATTTTAAAAAACATAGAATCAAAAGATTACAATGATTTTTTTCACTTTTCACTTGTTTTGATGTACTTCTTTATTAATACTTTCTGTTCTGATGTTCTTTGTTCTGATGTACTTCTTTATTATTACTTTAAAACAAGTATTATTTATTGTACTTTTTTTACTGTTACGAGATTTGCATTTTCCCCTTTAAATTTCCCTGGTAATTTAATATTTAAATATTTTTGAAAACAAAATATTTCTGGGATATAATTAGCGTTTTTAAAACCACTGATACTATTAATTATTGGATGTCTTTCATTTTATAACGAGAATTTTAAATTGCAAGACTGAATTGTACGTGGTATTTTTAACACCATTTGTTTGGCGCAGAATAACCATATTTGGCTCTTGCGCCATTAAATCCCAAAATATCATACCATATCTAATTCGTGCACATTGCAAAAATATTTAAAATTCATAAAGGACCAAAATTTGACTAAATCTTATTTCCTGATTAAACATCTTCTAGTGAAGGCATGTGAGATTTAATCCTATCATTTTTAAAGAAATTTTCATCACTTCATGAAATTTCTTACATCTCTGATTTCTTATAGATCTCTGATTTATTTCTTACATCTCTGATTTCTTACAGATCTCTGATTTATTTTTTACATCTCTGATTTCTTACAGATCTCTGATTTATTTCTTACATCTCTGATTTCTTCTTCATCTCTGATGTATTTCATCTGTAGCTAAGCTGAAACATGATATTTTCATAATGGATACAATATATATCAATGATGTTGATTCATCTATGGCGGGATGGCGGAATCTTTCATATCTTCCATATAGTTGAGTTTAGTAATTATTAAAAAAGAACTAACCGTTGGTAGTTTAAAAAGTAATAGTTAAGCAATCTCTTTAATATTATTCCCTTTCAGAAAATTTTCAAAATCAATTACAGTATCTACATATTTGCATCTAATGTTTGTTATTCTTGCATTAATTCATTTGTGGCGGTAGATATGACGGAATGGTGACAATATGAAGGTTGAATTTCTCCAAGGACCGAACCTGTGATGTTTGGGCTTGAAGTCCGTAACTTATCCATTCGACAAAAACGATTGCTAATGTCAAGTGGCAATTACTGGCTTAAAAAGATGTCACCATTATACTCCCCTACCACTGGTAGAAGAGTATTGTGGTTATTAGGTCACTTTTGTATAGGGGATATATTACGCTGCTCCAAACCGTAAGGTCGCGAGTTCGATCCTTGGCAGAATTCAACCTCCATATTGGCACAATGCCAGCCAACTCGCCAAATTGGTGACCTCGGACTATGAACGTTCAAACAGTAGTTGTGGCGCCACCTACCCGCAGTAAATGCAACCAACACAAAGTATTCAAACTGACTTGCAGCAGCAACAACTCTCTTAGCTTGCCATTACGCTTGGTGGTACCGAAACAGCACTCTCTTCGCTCCCCATAACGCTTGGCACTATAAAAAAATAATTCGTCTCTACCGACTCACCCCAACCAACTCTATCGCCCCATTTTCATGTTTTTTTTGTTGTTTTTTTTTTAATTTTTTTTATTATTTTGAAATAGACTAAATAGGCATGTTTTGCACTGAATGATTAGTCCGATACAGTAACATAACATTTCGATATCAATCTAACGACATTTACGTTTATAAAAGAAAAAACAAATACAATTTTTGTTTATCTCAGTTGATGTTCAAATGTAGTATTTAAATAGTTAAAATATTATGCTAAAACTAAAAGGCTTTTTTAAATTTTAAAAATACAGCAGTTATATATCATCTATTTAAAAAACGCTTGAATTTTTTTTATATTTGCTAAACCCAGTTAATAGCCTATATATTTACATAATTCTATATAATAATTTCTATTATAGTCGCTGTTTCATGGGAAAAAATACCATGAAAATATTTAAGAAAACGGTAATGCTTTTCAAAGGAAATTCTCACTCCAACTCATATATATTTCACTGCAATACAAAAGCTTGAAAGAGATTATTCATTAGCTCTTTTTCCAAAACATAGTTCTTGTGTGTGTTTTTAATTTTTTATTTTACTCTTTGTTATAAAGCATTTTCTACAAGCTAAAAATTCTCACTTTCGAAAATATTTTTTAATAAAATCTAATTAAACTAAGCTTTGTTTTACCGAGGAGAATTTTCTTCCAAGAGCTTTGTTAATTTATTCATGCTTTCCCACTTGAATTTTTATGCCTATTCATGATTATGTAGAACTTTCCTGCCATACAATATGGTACTGTTTGCTGTTAACTTTTTATCTTTTTCAAACGAGAAATAGACTTTTTTTTCTGAGTTAAAGAGAATAGTTGTTGCTGCATATGAAATGACTTTTTATGGACTAGGAAAAGAATGTTACTTTGGAATCTTTATCCGTATAGGAATTCAGTCTAATTGTAAAATATCTTGTAATTTTCCCTCTGCAAGTATTGTGGAGATAGACTAAATCAATTTATATCACAAATTTCAGAAGAGTGTTTAAAGCTTAGTTTTAAAAAAGTGTAATTACGCTCTTGTATGATTTTAGGTTTTCTAGTTATTTAACCTCCGCCAATATTGCGAAAACATTTATACTTTGTAAAATTATATACAAAATTAAGATGTAATGCTATAAATCTTGATGAAAGAAGTATAGTAATAATGAATGCCATGAATAATTTTTAAGCAATTTAATTGAATAAGTAATATTCCAGATTTTACTGGGTCATAGTAATTAGAAAGTAAGGTCTAGGGCTGCCGAAGTGGAGGGTTTCGAGTTCGAGACCCAGTTCCTCTGGAGAACTGTAGTGTACTTAGCTCTAGTTTACATTAAATCCTTCGGTGCTTAACATCCTCCCATTGTTATGGTAATTTTGAGAGGGGAATGCCAGCTCAGGTATTGCCCTCGTTATGTAATAGAGGCTTGAAAATACGTAGTCGATTCCAGAATAGTTTCCTTTTAAAACGGGGTGTTGATATAACTAAAGAAAGATAAAATGAGGCCAATCATTTTTTATATTTTTTTTATCTGTTTTAAAAATATAGTGAATATAGCAAACTCTAGAGAGGCGTTTTCTTAGCTATGTGTTATTCTTAAATCCTTTGTTAATCTGTGTATTTTTCTATATATAGGCTATATATAGGCTTTTCTATATATAAATGAAAAATATTGTCCATACATACATCTGTAGTTTTGTTACTAATATTATTTTCTTGGTTGTTTTAATAAATGTTTGAATTTTTGTATTTTTCCCTCCTTAAGATGCTGTAAAATCTTTCTTAATGTCAATATATGAAGATTATTTTAATGATATGAAACTATCGTAAATGATATTAAAATGTAATGATATTAAAATGTCATAAAATCTGTCATAATTTTTGTATAAATTATTTATTGGTTTAACAAGTTATTGTTTGATTTTAGACGATTTTAATGGCTTCCCAGTTGAAGATCCACTGTTAAATCCATGGATGCGTCTTGAATAAAGTCATTAATTATTCTAAAAAATAAAACTTAAATTCTCATTTTTCTTTTGTTTGCAGAAGAAAAGAACTTTCTAAATATCGATATATGAAGATTATTTTAATGATATGATTTATAAAATCGAAACATTTTACAAAAACTCATATTTTTCGTATACAAATACACAAATGTACTAATATCCATATATAAATACTCATATTTTCATATTTTCTTTCAAAAAATACGTAATATTTTAACTGGAATAAAATCTTAGAATGAAATGTTTAGGGCATTTTTCTTAGTGGAAATTTCAATGTATTACTGCTATTAAATCAGGCATTTAACTTTAAGCAATTCAGATAAAAATTCAAAAATTCTATAAATGATAAGAAGATTTAAAGTAATAATATTACTTTTGTATTAAAAATTTTAATGTAAAAAATATATATCGAAACTCGCGCTCCTGAAGAAGTCTAGTTATTTTTATATTGATAACCTGATTAGAAATTTGCATAATTTGATTGATGAAATCTATCAAATGCCCAAATTAATAAACATTATTAAATGTCATAATTAAGGAACATTATTAAATGTACATGATTAATAAATTCTTTAAATATCATAATTAATAAAAATTATTAAATGCCATAATTAATGAGCTCTATTAAATGTCATAGTTATTGAAAATTATGAAATGTCATAATTAATTTCTATTAAATGTCATAATTGATAAACATTATTAAATGCCATAATTTAAGAAGTTTATTAAATGTCAGAATCAAAGTCTCTATGAAAGCATTTCTACTTATTTATCAGCTAAAATAGATATAAATACCAAAAAAGTATCAATAATATTTGTTTTATCACAAATTTAATCTAGAACCAATAAAAGAAGAAAGATATTCACGATTAAATTACCTCTGGGCATTCGAAATATTTAACAAATCGCTCTTTAAAAAGACTAGTAAAAAAATCCTATACATGAGCAACATAATGAAAGCAAATTACGAATCCTAATATATTACAAACAAAGTGCGAAAACAGGATAATTAAAAAGCATTTACAAGATTAAAGAGGGATTAAAACAATGAGATAAAAGAGAAGTTTCTTTTTTGTACGAAAAAATACTCCCACACAGCTGGTGTCTTTAGTCCTCACAATTTGTTAAATAATGAGAAAAAAAAAATCTCAAATCTACAACTGATTTGCCAAAAGAGGAAAAAAAAGTATCTCAAACAGTTTGATGCTATAAGTGATTATATTACCCACTTACTTAAATTAATTAAACTTTCTATTTGCATCAGCCGTCCTCATTGTAGAACCAAAATGATTCTCCCTCCCCCCTCCAAAAAAAAATATTTCACAGTGGGTACCGTCGGATTCTATTTAAACTAAAACTCTGTTGTGGCATAGTATTTTTTTTCTTTCATTTAATTTTTGTGTATAATCGTTTTAAGAGTTAAGAAAAGAAAAGTTATTGAGGAGTTAATTCCTCAGAATGGTTCTTTATTTCAGTCAGTATAATAATGATTTCACATTTACTTGAGCATTTTAAACATATATCGTGATCAAAATTAATCCACAATTAATCACAAAATGAATTTAACTAAATCATTTATCTTGAATCAGTTTAAAAATTAAGACATTCCTATTTTTCTTCGCACGCAAGCTATAATGATGAATGTAATGAACCCAAAGCAAATAGACATTTTGAGATCCAAAGAAGTTACGAGTACAAATATACGTATGTATGCATTTTTTGTAATTTTTGACAAGTCATGACAAAAGCACAAGATTTTTGTGCCTCTGAAAATCATATAAATTTTTATTATTTTTTAAACAGGGCGTATCAATTAATTTTAAATATATATGAAAAGGACTTTCTCATTGCTATACATAGTGAAAAATATTATACATAATGAGATATCTGCTTCTTAAAATATTATGTTATTTTTACCTTTGGCAGTTAGACAAGCCCATTAGTAAAATCAGTAATCTATACCAAGTTTATACAGTATCCCGTGAAGGTAAAGAACACTGAGCACTAGAAACAGAAGTCTGAACTTCTAGCTCATATCAAGATGACACATTCGCTTTCACAACCACGTTTTAAACTGGCGTAAACTGGTCAGTAGGGCATTGGATTCCCATCCAGTGGGTTGCGAGTTCAAACCCCGCCAGCCGAAGATATTCCTGTGTGGTGGTGGCTGGAGAACGTATAAATCTGTCGTGGTCACAAAGTCCACCATGTCGAGTGAAATACCACAGGGGGTACTGTTTCAGAAGTGATCGTTCTCTGATCCAGGTCTGAATTACGATCTTTGGATGAGTGAATGAAGTCCGGCCTGTAAAAAGGGTTGTGATGCGTGAGTATCTAACTCGTACTCTTGGCCCTACATGGGTCTACGGAAAAAACAAGAGACGCAAAAAATTTGAATTCAATCACAATGGCTCTTTATTCAGCTGGCTTGTCAATGATAAGTGTCATTAGAAATAACAATAATACCCCTTTTTACATGGGGGGGGGCTTTCACACACTCACAGATGGAATATAGTGAAAAGAACAACCGTTCCCGAACCCGGGACTGCCAGATTACTGGTAAACTCGTGAACCCTAGGCCAGGACATTTTCTACAATATTTGGTAAATTTGATATATTGTTCGGTTAAATCAGAAAAATTAATTCATTTATTTTACTTTGAACTTCAATTTTTTTTTTAAATTTGAAATTGATGTTTCTATTCGATGAACCTATTTCTTATTTTGAACCGATTGAATCAAAAACTAATCAATTTCAGGCATATTTAAAACGTCGATAACAGTTTTATATTATTCAGCAATAATATTCTTAATTTAGTTTTTCATGTTTTTATTAATTCAAATTGTTATCCTTTATTAAATACTTGCTTGTATCCAAAGGGCTTATTTATGTTCTAGATAATTTATTTATGTTATTTGTGCGATATTTTTCAAATTCATTGTTACATATTTGTATAAACAAGTGTAAATAAAATGAACCTAAAATTAAAATAACATCTCAGTATAGATTAAATAATTGCTACGAGTTTAATTTTATTTTAATATATTTAAAATAAAAACTTTTAAAAAGTACTAAACGCTGCATTATTTCAAAATCTGGGGAAAACATGAAGGATTTTCTAATTATAAATGTCCTTTCTAGATAAATAAAAAAAGAAGATTTGAAATAGCATTTATAATTTAAATATTGTAGCATTCTAGTGTGCAAAATTAACAAATATTCTAATTTTCCAAGTATACCTTGGAAATTAAATTGAATTACCTATAATTCAGACTACAGAGGAACAATGTTGTAATTAAAGGATGAAACAAACTTGGTTAGGAAAAAATAAATAGGACGTATACATTAGTGAATGAAGCAAAGAGATTATATTAACAGAAAAGAGGTGGTACAAAACAGTCTCTTATCAAGAGGTACAGAAGTAATGTCCTTTAGCAAGGAATATTAAATATCCTAATTGCAATGACTTCTTGTCCTGTTTTGATTGTACTCAAAACAATATTATCCATTTAGTTCCAAGGTAAGAATGTCCATTCCTGTATAAGAAGCTGCGTCCGCTGTCTGTTGATCTTCGGAAGATATAATGATGCTAAGATTTCACTGAGGTCATCCCAAACTATCATGCTGAAGGGGATTTAAATCATGGGAGAATATTGACCGATTTGCACAGCCCAAGACCTGTGGAGCTGACAGTACAAATTCTGTACTACTGTATTTCATAACGTAATGCACATGATGAAGAAAAATCCTGAATCTCCTTTGTCAATATAAACATCTAAACGATTGCCATTTCCCCTTCGTCATTGTGTCTACCCTCACAAACTAATCAGTCATCGAATGATCGCTTTCTTTCATGTTAGTGGAATGAAAAGATGTCTGTATTTCTCCCCACTTCAACTGGCTTTGAGAATAATTTGTGAGCTGAAACGATATGGCTTCGACATGACAAAGACTTAAAAAAAATTCCAGTGTTTGTGTTTGCTACACCTCTGTAATGTTATTTTAGGGAAATTTTCTGGCCACTGAAACCTGAAAGTTGGTTTGCATACACAGATACTGAGCAATGTCGTCAGCTGTCTGGTTTCTGTCTCTCTTCATTAGCATTGCAATGCATCGGTCATCTGTTGTCGTTTTTTTTTTTCTGGGAGAAAGGGACAATCATCACCAAAATTTCTTATTATTTTATTTGTACTTTAAATCGCTTTCAAAATACATGAAGCAACCTTTTATTTCAGTGAAACTATTTTCGGAAAACTCTTTCACAATATAGAAATTACATCCCTATTTTTAGACACTAAAACAGAAAAAAAATTTTTTTTTAAGGTAGAATTCTCCCAACTTATGATAAATAACTACTTAAGAATTAAGAAGAACTACTTAATTGCTTCAATTTTATGTTAAACAAAAATAATAATGAGAAAATATTTTCTTCAGCCGTCTTAAAAAATAACATTATACACTGGTGAAATATTGTTGAAGATGGATCACAAGAACCTATAAAGCATTCAAGAAATTAAACATGGTGTTACGCTAAGTGAAACATTAAAAAAAAATTATGCATTTCAAAAATATGTCTTATGTTAAACCTCCTCCAGCTAGTGTGTTAAAGAACTTTTCAGAATAGAATACCTATTCATTTGACTATGATAAATGATGATGTGCAGGCGTCTCGTTTTAGCATTAGTACTTCTTCCCCATGATTCGGGCGTTCCGATTTCGATTCCTGGTTCTAGCATAGTTGTTCATCTTGAGCTCTATCTTTGAGACATGTGAACGAGCCTCCTGTAAAAAAGGGCTGTGCAAGTGAAAGTGTGAGTGTCATCTAGATATGAGCTGGAAATCAAATTTCTGTCCTCGGATTCTCTGGGGTCTTTACCCTCAGAAGCGACTGCACCTCCCCTCCCTTCCATAGCAACGAGGACACGACATCATCAAATGATCGTGTTTCAAATTCATCGGATCACTTCAAAGTAGCCAAAATAAAAATGTTCGATGACTGAACCATAATAATAACGGTTTTAAATTTATATGTCATTAAATTAAATGTCTCCTTTGTTCTAAATGTATACCAGAGACTACTAAAAAGTAAAATGTAGTGGTAAACATTGTCTTTTAAATATATTTGATACATTAATATTTTATATAAAAGCATTAAATTCTTATCTTTATTGTATTAAATTATTTTTTATCTGACGTTTCTAATAATTAATACTTAAACATTTTAATTCCTTAGTTTAGTATAAGTAAGCCGGTCCTCGTTTGAAAATAATAAAGTGAAATATCAGTTAAACAGAGACCGAGATAGCATAGTTGGTAGGGCGTTGGATTTGCATCTTTTAGATTGCGTGTTCGAACCATGACGACCGAAGATTCCTAGTGTTTATGGTAGCTGGTGCATGTATAAGGCAGTCGTGGCCACAATGTCCTCCAAATACAGATAATATCATTGAGGGCACTGAATCAGAGGTGATAGTTTTCTGATTTATGTCTAAATTGTGATCTATAAATTATTTGTATGAATAAAGTTATCTCCAAGAAAAAAGTTGCAACGTATTAGTTATGACGTACTTCTGTTCTTAGATGGCACAACTGAGAAACAAGACAAGCCGTTAGAAGCAACAACAATTATTTAAACGTTTTTTGTTAGAATATTATATAGATAGTAATCTGGAAATGATTCCCTTTTAACTTCACAAAAGTATATAATATTAAAAGTATCCTAAACTATTAAAAAAAAGCATAAAAATCCAATAAGGAAACGATTTTTTAAAATCTATGTGTTCTATCTCTTTGAGCTGTTGCCTTTTATTGATTTGCCCAAGTGCCGTTCTTTCATGTTTGTCGAAGAGACTGTTTTTTATATGAAAGGAACTTAAATTACATTTTACCCTTCCTTTCGACAAGAAAAAACAATTGTTTTTTATTACGAAGGTTGTATTGTCTTCAATCATAACTTTTCACTTTCTCATATACATAACATAGAGAAAGCATAGTAATCTGCAAAATATTCAAACTCGAGATTTTGACGAATATCTACATTTTAGAGCTCCCTGGCCTAAAAAAACATATTTTTTTAAACATTCGTCTGTTTGGCGGTGACAATGATATCTCTAAAACGCTTTTGGAAAGGCATTCAAAATTTGATATACGATTTTACAATAGATTTGAAAATTTCTATCAACTTTTGAGTAAAATATGTTTAGAGGAAGACCAAGTTTCCGGCTATTCGAATATAAGTTAACACTGTAATTACATACCGATGAGTTCTAGATAGACAAAATTCAATACACAGATTTACCACTCATAACTTGTTTATCAAAGTTTGAGTAAAATCCAATCACGTATTGATTGTCTGTCAATCTGTCCTTTCAGAAATAAGTAAATGAAATAATTCCAAAGCTCAATGACATAAATATATCAAATTTGATATGGGAATTTTTGACAACAAATACATTTTTTTGTCAAATTCTTTTTTTAATTCTTAGAGAAAATCGTGTCCAAAATAAAAATTCGATTTTTGGATAATATTAATAGCTGAGATTAATCGCCAAGTAACTGGCCGAGTATAGCATGATGTGTTTTTTTAAATCTAAAATCATGTCAAAAATTTATATTTTCTAAATATTGCACTCCAGTGCCATGTACGGCTTTCTCTACATGATAAATTTATTACAGAATATGCCAGAAAGTTTGATTAGATCATTATCAATAGTTAATTATTTATCTAATACTCGAAAAATGACACATTTGCATTATCTATTTGCGAATTTTTTTTACGATTTTTTTTTCCATTTTTCAAGTAAGTTGATTTTAAAATAATCAAATTTTTATTGTAATTTCAATTCTGAAATTTTTTTCTAAGAAATGACAAATAGATTAAACCAGGAATGTGAGAAACTTATTATTATTTTATGTGCCATTATCAATTGCATTTAGGACAATTTTGTATTGCTATTACATTTGTAAACGTTTATTCGGCAAGGAATAAAAATATTGTAACTAAGCTTTAAATCATTTTAAAGATAAATCCTTGCCTATGTTGTTTAATTCTTGCTAGAAAATGTAAGTTTATGCAATGGCAGATAATTATTTAGCTAGAAATTTAGAATTAAAAGTATTTTTCAAAAATGATTTGCAAGAGTATCACTTTTACAATGAGAATAGAGAATTACTTTCTTGTTAACTTAGTTTAAAAAGAAATCTAACACAAAAGATTTTAAGTCTATAAAACTCTCTTTTAATTAATATTCTCTGAAATTTACTGAAGCTTTAACTCGGTTTTCTCTTATGTAATTATTCTGGCTCAAAAATATAGCAAAATCTCGAGATGCTTGACGAAGTAATAATTATTAAAGTCTCTGTTTTACTCTTAAACATTATGAGAAAACTTTATCATTCCATTTGCTGTACTTAATGCTTAATAAAATTCAGACACGGAATATAAATGTGAGCTACTATAATTAATTCTCGGAAAAGTAGTTAAAACTTCCAAAAACTTGCGTTAAAGAATATTCTCATTTATACTCTAAGCTTAATGAGAGAGGCGTTTTGAACCAAACCGAATAAAAATGTCAGCAATATTTTAAATGAACCCAATGACACTTATATAATAATTTTTATATGTTAACCATCTAGTACCCAGCGTGTTGCTGCCGAAAAAGAAATAATTCTGGAAATATCGTTTGAAATTTCAAATAAGTATCTTGTTTGATTAGGAATGATAGAAAGAATTAGATTTATTTTCTTGTCGAAGGCGAATACATTCAATGAAATTGATTGACATATAAGGGAAAAGTATGAATAATGTTTTATTTTTGTTAACTTTATTATTCAAAAATATTTTGGGGAGAAAAAGTTTTGGTTTTTCTGCTTTCATCAAAACAATACACGAATTTCATGACTGTCTGACTCTTGAGCTTCCAACATAAACTAGACATGCGAAAAACATGTATTTTCTAGATTCAAAGAAGTAAGTTGACAAAGTTTTATTGCCATCGGATGAAAGATATGGCGAATAAATAGAAATTCAGTATAAAATACGAACAAATAGAAATTCATTTTTATATATTATATATGTCTAATAATTATACTATGTTTATAACCTTCTTGCAAATGTACGTAATAAGTTGGCAAAGTTTTATCGCAATCGGATGAATTGCACAGCAGCCTGTAAAATACGAATAAACAAATTTATATAGATATATATATTAGATATAACAATTTTACTATGCCTACAACCTTGACATCAGTGAAAACAATAATTTGGTCTAGCTTTATCGCCATTGGATCAACAGTACCGACGCGTACTAATACGAACAAACTAAGTCATTTTTATATATTAGATATGTAATAATTGTACAATGTCTATAACCATTACGCATGTCCAGCAATACGTTTCAAAAGGGTGAACAGTATGACCTCTCATAAAATACGAAAAAAATTGATTTTCGTACATTTGATATGATAATTGTAGTATGTGTATAAACTCCACTCAAATACCAACAAAAAGTTGGCAAATTTTATTGTACTACCTCTCATAAAATATGAGCAAATAAAAATTCATTCTTTTATTAAAAATAATGTATTTCTTCTATTATATCAAAACTGAATATAAAAAAGCCATATTTAGATAATATTATCTAACAGGTTTGGTATTCGAGACAACACTTCAGTATTCTAAGATCGATTTTAAAATTTTACAGATTCCCAAATACCCTGTGTAAAAATGGCAATCCATCCATTATTTTCAAAACAGAAGAATTACTTCTTTTCTTTTCCAGAATCATTTCAATTTCGAAGAAATATTTCTTCCAATTTCTTCATTCCAAAAACTGTTCAGAATCTTTTATTTCACTCTGGATATCCTAAATGTACGATTTTCTAACAATATCCGATTTCGGATATTTAATACTTTAGAAGCGTAAAGCTGGAAATGGAATGTGAATCATTCGAAGAAATCTGAAACCGAAGAATACACGTCTCAAGCTGGAATAAAAGTTCAAATTGAAACAGTTTTAGCCAAAAAATATAAGAAAACGTACTAGGCTTGTAGGGTTTGATGAAAACATTTTTTGGGGGCTATATCTTGCTAGACGCCTAATGTATTCTTATTTTATTATTTACGAGATCGTGTAAAAGGTTGGAAAACACTTGTTATGCAATATGTCGTCGCGTAAGTGAAATATGGCTCATTTTGTTTAAACTAAAGAAAAGTATTTGCAAAATATGATGTTCCAAATAATTTAAAAAAAATATTTTATATAATCTTGCGCTGTAAAAGCGAATAACATCTGTTATAACTTTTACTCAAATTTCAATTTTATTCCTTTTTTCATAATTATTCTGTCTCGAGGATGTTTCGACATTCCGATGTATTTGTTGAAAGGATTACTATTAAAATCTCATTTCCAGCATGAAATAAAATGAAATTTTCGAACTCTGATTCCTTCGTTTAACGTGCATTGAAATATTTTTGCTATGAGATCTATTCTATTTGTGGTTCAAGATTGTATATTTTCTATTCATCAGTGAACACCACACCATGTGGGCCCTTTCCAGGTTGAAATAAAAGTAGGTAGACATTATAAAAAGAGAAAAAAATTACACTGAAATCAATTGAAAAGAAACATGCAAATGACAAAATACAATTACAAATAACTTAACAAAACAAGTGGAAGAAACTAGAATGAAAAATATCTTGAACAAAATAAGACTGGAAGAATGAACATGATGCACAGTATAAAGAAGAAATAAAGAAATAAAGATATATTATGAATAAAATACAAGGAGTATTAAAATATTTCACTAGGAAATTGGCAAATTTAATTGAATTGGGATAATTCTCCATGATCAATAAGGAATTGAATCACATATACACATTCTTTTTTTTAATATGAATTATTATTTATACCTCTTTTGTACCAAAATACTTTCAGAGAATTTGAGAGTTTTCTGAGGTACTTTGAAAGAGTTAAAAGACAGGATGTTGCGAATTGGATGTTATCGCCAACTTTTCTACAAAAACTAAAGTTTTTATATAATAGATGAAAGGTGAAGAGGAAAAAAGTTAGTCATAACCAACAACAAATAGGATTGCTTAACATGTCCAGGAAATTAGTTGCAATTTTACATTTAATATCTTTACTAATAGAACAGCCATTCTTTCCATAGTCACCATGGTTTTCGCAGTTTCTTATATAAATTTCCTGAATAGGCTATTAAATGGCACAGGGGTTTTGGTTCTTCACTTGAAACACCTTCGAAGGTGGCTGCGTTTGAAGAATATCAGCTTGCTCATTACCCCAAAAAGAAGCATTGGTTTTGATCTGCAATAAAGAACTTGCCAAAAAAGTTGCTTTATCGTTTTCCCGTCTATTCTTTTCGAATCCACTTTAAGTCTCATCCCCTTTAGGTAAGTAAAATATCCCAACCCCAGTCTGCAGATCTTTTTTCTTTTCTTTGTTCGGCAGATGTTTAAGATACCCACTCGGTTGTGCGATAACTTAAAAGAGAAAAATATTTACCATTCCACAAACGTGGAAAGCAGCTTACTGATATTTTTAATCTTCTTTGCCTCTTCTAGCAGTTTAATGATAATATTGGTGAATGGGTGGTGAGCACCGGATATATAATCATGATCTGCAATAGAGCAAATTTTGATTTTCACAAGTACTGCTCTGATGGTGTATATTTCAAGAAAAAACGATCTCGCATATTTTGTTGATTGTCCAAGAACATTTGGTACAGTGTGAGATAGATTACCTAACAACAGAAAGCAAAGAATTTGTAGAATTGATTAAAAGTAATTAAATGAGTGACCTAGAATTGTAGGACTTCAAATAATGGTGATGTATAGAAAGTAATTGGTTTGATGGCTGTTAAGGGACCGAAGCATCTGCTCATAGGATTAATCGATTTTGGCAATCACATCTTGATCTGAAAATTAAAGTTGACAAAAGGTATTTAATATGCAATGAGTTTTCCGTGATCATTTTGCATATGGGTAGAAGAATTTTATTGATTCAGTGTTAAATTTCCCCCAACAGTACACAAGTTTTTGTGAGCTTGTTGTGAGCACACCTTTGATTTTAAATATCCTCATAAAAAGAGATTCCAAGGATGTTGAATCACACGATTTTGTGGGCCAAATCTCAAAATTTTGAAATGTGTAGTCAGACTTTCATTTTTAAAAAATATTGTTCAACCATGAAAACACGTTGTTTTATCGTATAATGCTCCATTGCAACTAATTCTTAACTATCAGCTCTCAGATGGTTTTTTAGTAAGGTTACCAACACTTTACAACACCAATGTTGATAAATTTAGATATTACATTAATTTTGGATTACCCCTTATAATAATTTACCATTACTTAAAACAATTTTATATTAATAAATATTTAACATTTCATATTAATAAATATTTAACATTCCCTATTATTAATTAGCATTTCATAATTGTATTAATTTCATATCACTTGGATCAGGAATTAATATATTAGTAATGAAGAATCATAAAATCCATATTTAAAAAAAATAAAATACAGTAGAAAACAATTCGATAATGTCATTAAGAAAAATAAGAAAACAAAAAACAAGAGAATATGTGCTGCATATGGTGCTCCAATGGAATACTTAAAGGTGGAAAAACAATCGGGAAATCATCTCGTGGAAAAAATATTGATGACAGCTCGAAAAATTGGTCCAGAGAGTCTTTTGCTTCCGTTATGCACGTATTTGTTCCATTTCTGTCTTCAGTCACCCAGAAAGTAGGTTATGTATTTCTCGCTTTGTTATGTTTTTTCCCAAAAGGGTTGTTGGCAGTTTCCATTTCATTTGTTTGCAGAGATGCCACAATGGTGGCTTATACAGAGTACTGTCTTATGTGTAGATGATTGAACTATAATTTCAAAATTACGTTACATCTATGTGAAAAAAATTTAAAATACTTTTTATTGTTATAATTCTATTTCCTTTCATCTTGATTAATAAGTTTCATGAATTTCAAAAATGTTTTTAAGCCTATTTTACAATTTCTTTCATACATCCTTTTTCCTTCATTTTTATAACAATATTTTTAAGATATACATACATCTGATACTGATTTAAGATATACATACATTTTTTAACAATAAATGTTTAAAAGATATAACATTCAAAAAAAAGTTATATCTTTTTTTTTCTTCAATGTTTTTTTTTCATTTAAATACAATTTTATGAGCATTATTCTAACTACTAATAATTGTATAAAATATTATAAGGATAGAGACGAAACAAGCTTGAAATACTGCCGTGTTACAATATTTCGGATTAAAAGTTAGAATATCTGTGAAATTATTTGTCCTAAAACAGAAACAAATATGTTGTTTTACATTGATATGATCGTGTAACTTTGCTTCCCTGAGTCTGAAGTCTCATGATAAGAAAAATAGTTTTAGAAATATAGTAACGGCGGCTGAATGGATGCCATATAAATGTCCTCCAAGCTTGGCGACAAATTTAGCAATCTTTGGTTACATGGACAACGGATTTTCGATAACGATGTTTCGAGTCTTTTCTGACGTAAATAAAAGATGAAGAATATTTGGAAATCTCGATGTAACTTCTTCCGTAGAGAGTGCCAACATTTTTTCTAAAGCATTTGTTTGTCAATCGCAAGAGCTATACAAGCATATTCGTGCTTTTAAATTTTTTAATAATAGTTTAGTTGAGCAAACGAGTAGTTAAGCGAATATTCTCAAACAAGTTCTTACTTTCTTCTGCTGTGTTTGTTTATTACGGATTTTTTGCTTATATGCTGCTGTTTACATAAAGTTCTTTTTGCAGATTCTTCTCTATTTTGATTATTATAAACCATACTTTCGTGTAAAATAGAAAAATCCTTATTAATTCTTCAGCCTGATTACCTTTTCGCTGTTATCAAACGGTCAAATTTTTTATAGATTTTCGATAAAGATATTTAACTTTTCAGTAGACATCAAGAAATCAACAATCCTCCGAATGTCTAGTGAACCTTTAGAGGAATTATGGTTTTAGTTGTAGCAACAGTAATTCTGGCACAAATTTCAAGGCTCGAATTTCCATCCCATTTTATATAACAAACTATTTGAAAACAAAAGTTCATTTTAATTTTTAAAACTATTTCTATGCGTTTCGATGTGTTGGTCATTCACCAGTTTTAAAGTTTTAATGGCAGCAATAATAACAGAAACGTGTAATTATAGCTGATATCATTAATTTCATCCCTTAACTTTAAGTTTTTTTATATATTCTCAGGAAAAAATGTCCAGTCGGATAAAATTAAAAATCAAATGAAATTGGTGAATTTATGTATAGTTAATCTTGATAGTATTGTCTTTTTCAAAAATTTCATTAATATAATTAGCAACAAGCCCTTCTAAATTTGTTTTCCGTTTAATTTCATTGAGAAAAATAAAAGAACTAATATAGAAAATACATTTAATTCAATTTTTTCGGATTTAAAACAATGTCATATACTAGAAAATACTTTACTTAAAAAATTATCTTACATAGAAAACATTTTCAAGGGTTGAAAAGAAATCAAATATTCAATTCTTAAGAGTTTTCAAATATTTAATTAAGTTTCTTATAAAAATATAAAAGGATTGTAACAAAATGAAAGAATATCAGAAAAACCAAATATTAAATTAAGGTAATTGAAAATCTAACTTCATAAGTGCTTACAGATTTATTAAAATGAAATAAAATGTAATTTTTTTCTCATAATGTCTAAATTAAAATCATAATTCGCGCAAAAAAAAACTGTTTTATTTTATTCAGTGTCTGATTTGAGAAGAAAAAAAAATCTGGATTTTCAATTCTTATTTTTCTTTGAGTTATTCCACTTCTTTAATTCATTAAGTATTTGCTACATAATTGTTGCCAGTAAGAAAAAGATAAATTGTGTTGGAAATGTTTTTTATGAAATTTTTAGTCTCACTTCAAGAAACCTTTTTTCAAAAGAAGAAATCTTAAAAGTTAATTCTGTAGGATAATTACTTCTTTTAGTCAAGTTAACATTAATTTTGTGTTTCCTTAATTATTTTACGAGCCAAATAGTAGTAAATTAGCTTCACAATTAATGATAAATTGTGTAAATAATATTTTGGCTGATCAACTCTTATTAGCTTGAAGAATCTCTTCTGTTTATGAGGATATAATGATAGTTTTATTTTAAGAAAAATTTCATGTACATCGTTGTTATTACTTATGTCACGTGTTATAGACAAGCCCGCTGACGAAGCCAGGTACTTTAAGCGGAATTTGTGCAGCAGCTCCTCAATGTAAGGGTACTTGAGTACCCAAGAGCTGAAATCTGACTTGTAGCACATTTTAAGATGATCATCGAATACACGCTTGCACAAGCCCCTTTTACAGTGAGGCTCTCCCACACACCTCACAGATAGACCACAAAGCAAGAAAAAAAACCATGCCTAACCCAGACTCAAGCCCGTGACTAGCAGATCGCGGGAAAAACACATTATCCCTTGGCCAGGAAGCCGGCATACTCCTGATATTCAGTATGTAAATTAAATGTTGTATCGTAAAGATTTTTTTGTGTTTCCCATATCATATTATTATCAGCTATATGGCAATGCGGAATGAATGTCAAAAGCTAGTGAATTGTAGAGAAATTTGCCACTTAAAAAATCATAAAAAATATATATATTCCTAGTAAAAGGGCTTCTAAAACATCATAATGTTTCTTTAGATATAAAAAAATCCATATTAAATCATTTCACACACAGAATATTTTTTTTAGAATCAATCTGTTGCTTTTTTATTTATTTATTTATTTAAATTTTTATTTTACTTTCAAATTTTTTTATTTATTTATTTACATTTTTATTTTACTTTTAAAATTCTTATTTATTTATTTATAGTTTCATTTTACTTTTTAAAATTTTTATTTATTTGTTGTTTTGTTTTATTAATTTTAAATTTTTATTTATTTACTTACGTTTCCACATAAAAGAGAATTGCTAATTTATACATCTGAAGCTCCCCTAGTTATGATAAAGAAAACTTTCTATATTTTTAATGATTAAGATTCTTATTTATGAAAAAATTCTCAAAGCTAATGGCATGCTTAAGTTTAAAAAACAGCTGAGCGTTATCAATCTAATGTAGAATTTACGAATTTTCAAACCTTCTGCCTTCACAACCTTCTCAATCCTCTACTCTTATATTTTGATTTTGATTTTCCACAGACCATTTGTCCCCTTTCTTTTTCTCTGTTGATCCATTAATCGTATTTATACTATTGGTTTTCTGAATATCGGGAACAACTTTATATCCATAATTAAAATATCTTTTAAATGTTATTGAAAAACAATTAATTTTTTTATTTACTTAAGTTATTTAACAAGTGAAAACCCCAATTTTCTGAGTTTTATTCCGTTTTTAGTGCAATTACTTAAGCTGAAAGCTAAGCTCAGAAAAGAAACCATGGTTTTATATCCTAATGAAAAAATTTCATTAATGAGGACAAAGTGAAAATTAATTTTTAAGATCTTTATACTTAAAAAAATTTGACGGTTTTTGTTGGAGTCAATAAACTTAATGACTTAATCATGACTTGAACGATAGCAGAAAAAAATGCAAAAAAGGTTTTCGTAATTACATGGTCAGCTGTTCGTTAAATATTTAAAAAGGAATTTATTTTCCATGCGTGTCCAAAAATTTGGATTTTTTTAATTCATTTAAAAAATAGTTCTTGTCACTTTCGCTAGATGCCAGAAATAAAGTAACTTAGCTGATTGTTGCAATTAATTATGAAAACAGCAGTTATGTCAAAGAATTCTGTCAAAATGAGTATGAATTTTTCAAGGATATTTCAAACTAATTTGATGAATAGAATTGTGATAAATATCATTAAGTTTCAAAAGAAATCAAAACATCATCGCACAAGCTCACGCTTTTTCTACGCAGTAGCTTGACTAGAGAACCAAAATACTTTTAACCTCAAAACAAAATTTGTGACCATCCTATTAAATCCATAATTTGCTATTAGGAGATTTTCTATAGGTACTTGCTTATTAGATTAACTATTTTTATACATAATATAAATTTCTCCATTTATACATACTAAATTATTTGACAATTTAAAATCAGACTCATCAGACATGGGTTATGACAATCTAATGTATTAATGAGTATCATTTCTGTGGAATTAAGGAATATTATATAGACCAATTAAAAAAGTATTATACAGAATTAATGAGGCTGTCTATGGTATTTGTGAATGTCATATCTACCGAATCAATGAGTATTATATCTACTAAATTAAAGAGTATTATATCGACGGAATTATTGAGTATTATATTTACAGAATTGATCAGTATTATATCTAAGGAATTATAAGTACAATGACTAAGGAATATGAATCACACGAAAAAGGTTATGATATTTATCATCTTGCTATGAATTAATGGGCATCATATCTAAGGAATTGATAAGCATTATATCAACGGAATTAGTATATATCTGCATAATTAATGAGTATTATGTCTACGGAGCGCGAATCTATATTATTATACTTTATTTTAATATTATATATAAAAATATTATACTTTCCTCTTGCTGTTCTTTTAATTGGAATTTTTTTAAAGATACGTAAAGGTCTCACCTGATATTTTTCACATACTCTCAAATAAAAATATTATCATCGTTCCGATGAAATTTTGATTCTTTAATTCCACGAGTGCTTAGATTTTTATTTTCACATATAACACTTGTATGTTGTTGTAGCTTAGTAAATAAAGCTGTATTTATGCATTATTAAATGTAAAACGTATAAGGAATATATTTACAAAAGAACTTATTTGTACATGATCTTTGGCGATTAATTGCTAGGACGCGATTGATACACATTAAAATGTTGAATAAACGATCCCAAACAAATTTTATTTATTCAAATCTTTTCATTTTTTTAAACATGCATTTAAAATTAAAGAGGGAAGGCAGTAAGTTCCAATACAAATTAGGTTTCAAATTTAATATTGGTCTGCATCGATGATTAAAAACATAGATTACTTTCAAATTAGAATTTCATTCAAAATTTGTCAGTGATCGCAAAATTAATGTAATGTCCAGCTTCAGCCATCAAAGTAAAAGTGTTTCTGCATTATCTTGTTCCCAATATAACAGATTGACAGACTGACATAATTACAAAAACGTGCTTTTCTAACGTAAAGAGCTCTAAAATTGGTGATTCGTAAAATTCTTAAGTTGTTGTTTTTTCTTTATGTTTACAATATTTCATTCTTGTATATTTCCTACGCGTTAAAGTAGATATCATCATTAATATTTTCCAAGTTCATCACAAACTCATTTAACATGAATCCGGCAATCAGTGCTATAATCTTTATTATAACTAAGTGTAATAAATATCTAAGTAATAAATGCTTTGTCTTAATTATAAATAATAAAGACGAATTGGACGAAAATGATTATTGTATTTATTCTCTGACAGAGCTAAAAAAACTTAGCAATTTATCACAAATTGAGTAAAGCATTTCCTGATTGAAAATTCTTATCTAGATCAAGAAAAAGATCTGAAAATGATGACATAATAAATAAGAATATTACTTCAAGAGAATTTCAAAAATTAGAGATATAGATTTTTTATCATAAAAATTTATGCTTTCATTCAATATTTATAAAATTCTGCGTTAAAAGAATTTTTCCATGCATATTATCAGCTCAAATAAATAAATCAGCTCATATTAAACTTGAGATTCCCGCAATTATTCTGCATTTTATAATCAAGATATATTAATCATTTAAATATCTTTAATGACTAATTTATTTTATTAATTAACTATTATTGATTAATTATTAACAGTATTTCACTAGAGTTTAAATAAAAGGGTGATTAGCGAATATATTTCATAGAGTAACTGATTTCTCAAATCTTAAAAGAGAAATAATAAATTTGCATTTATGAAAACTTTTACAGATTATAGATATATTTAAAGTTGGATTTCTTCGTAATGAATTGAATCAGAAATAACAATCTACACATAATTAAGAACCGTTTGTAATACTGAAACTATAATCTATAAAACGATGCTTGACTTTGAATTGAAGTTCTGCTTCCAGTTAAAATTTTCTGTTTATTACATAGTAAAACTGTGCAAACATTAAAAATTTTCAGTTCTTCATTTGGCTTAGCTTCCAAAATTCCAAAATTATAGTTTCTAATTAAATCTGTCTAGGGGTTGACCGCCGGCTGCAATGTATCTTCGCATGCGTCTAAATGTAATAACTCTTGAATACAACTCCTCAAATCATTAAAATTCGGCGTATAATCTCGAAACTAAAACTGCAACAACGAATGTTAAATTAACAAATTTTGGATACAGTTGCTCTGCAAGTGTTCCAAAATGTATGTTACTACAATAGATTTTAATTCAAGCAAATATGAACCCCCGCTGCTATTTTTCGTGAATGTCAAGCAACCATTCACGGCCCTACGCAATGTTTACAATTTTATGTGGATAGATAAAACCTTTATTAGGAATATGCGAGAAAGTTTTGAGAAGACCATTCTCATTGTTTTTTCAAAAAAATAGAATTGCACTTGTATAATACTTTTAAAAAGATAAGTAACACGAATATTTTATTTGATTGTATTGGCAAGATAATTTATATTCTTCATAATGCATACAGCAAAACTATTTGGAAACATCCCTTAATATAGTCTTGAATTTTAAGATAGATATTTACATATCAGTGATAAATAACGAGCTAGAAATTGTCTACATATAAATTATATCTAAATTATTTTCCTATTGTAGGTGGGGATCAAATTAATTTTGAAAACAAATGCAAAATTCATGGAAACTAAATAATTTCCAATTAGACTATTGTTTGTTTACTTTTTAATTAAAATATTTCCTTACAAAATGTTTATTAAATATATGTTAGAGAGTGCCTTTGTACTAAGAAACAAATCAAATCATTTTAATTCAATCATGTACTTCAGGAAATATTTTGTAAAGCGGTTTTTAAATTTTAATTTTGGCAAATCATGCAGGATATTACAATAACTTTGCACTTATTCCCTTAATGAGCTGAGTTTTCAATAACTATCTTCTTAAAATTTCCTTTTTTTATATAAATTCTCCTCTTTTGCGTGTTTATTAAAAATTACTATTAAGATAACTATATTAAACATCATTAAAACTATTAATTAGCGCAATTTTCTGAACAATGTAAAATAATTAATCTTCTTTTATTATTAAATTCTTTCCATATTAGCAATTAAAATCTTTTATTACTAGCTATTAAAAAGGTTTCTCGTGTAAACTATTTATTAAATTCATATTTAGTGTTCTTTAATCTTTAAAACCTTAGAGAAAGCCTTTTATATCTGCATAGCCGTTTAAGAAAATTTTTATATATAGAAACAAATTCTACTAAACTTCTTGATTGAGAAAAGATTTAATTTTTAAAAAAGTTAAAATTTTTCATTTCAAATAAAATTGTTTTATTACATTTAAATCGATTTCATTTTAATTCTTGGACATCATACATATAAATTGCAGCTTCAAAATTTCGGATTTTATATCCTTTGTAAAACCATTGATTTCTAGAATTTTAAAAATTGGGTCATAATATCTTAATTCCCGTGTTTTTTAAATTGGAATTAAGATATGCTTAATCTAAGCATATAATTGGAATTAATTAGCATATAATTGGAATTAATATGCTAATTCTAAGAAATTTCCATTTTTTTTAAATTCTAGTTTTATTTGTTCTTATTTATTACAAGAAAAATGTTTCAAAAATATGTAAGTAAATTACTTTTAAAACCTTCCACCTCTAGAACTCTTAAATTCTAGTACATCTAGAATATTAAACTACATCGAAAAATATTTACTCAAAAGATATCTTAAATATTACGATCAAATTGATACGAGTACGTTTCAAACTCACGCTGTTAATGTAATCAAATATTTGCTGGTTAAATTATTATTCGATAGTTTAAGTTCTATTAAGAATACTAGAGAAATATGAACGCGAAGGATGCGAACTAAGTATAAGGAGTTCTGACTAGAATTTCCACAATTTTTTTCCTCAAGAAGCGAACTTTTATTTAATTTTGACGGATAATATGAAGCATCAAGTAAATATGTCATATTTCATTTTTTGACACCTATGAATTTAAAATTGATGCGTATTTGCATATGTATCTGATGTCTAATTTCATTCATCAAGATCGTTGAATGTCAGAGATTAGAAAATGATATAGTCTTTCTGTTATTAATCTTCAATCCCTTAATTAATCTTGTTTAAAATTTCAATCTTATCTGTAATTTGAACTTCAAAACCATATAAAAAATGTATTACAAATTATTTTGTACTTTTAAAAAATTATTTTCTCGTATTCAAGAATAGGTATGTTACATAGATAATCAAATGATGAATTCCAGCCAACTACTTTTCACAAATTCTTCCACAAAAGGGCACATATCACTCTGAAGAATGTTGGAAAGAATGAAGAACGAATTTTATATTTCCTTTGCTTCACACCTATGGACTTAAGATTTTATACATATCTATAAAGGTACTTCGTACCTTTTACTAATCGGTACATTCCTGAGAGGAAAAAAAGACAGACTTCCCTTCAAAGGATTTCACTTCAATTTACAGTCACATCTGTAATTTGGATTTCAAACTCATAAAAAATGCATTTACATTACATAAAAATTTACACACTTTTTATGTTTTTAAAATACTTTTACAAGTATATAAAAACTGGAAGACTGACACACAGGTAAGAAAATGCCGAATTTCATCCAAACTTTAATAGAGATCAGCAGTTATTTAAATAAGCATTAATGCATAATGTTTTTTTCTAAATAGCTCCTTTCGTTTCAAAGTTACCATACTGCTATATCTTTGGATGAGCAGAAGCCACATTGCTTAATCTTCGTCCTGCCCGAAAGCACTAGGAAATAAATACTAAATGACCATACCGCCAACATAAAAACATTGGAGAGAACTGTGGTTGATTCTTAAGAGCCATCACCAGCCACAGCACAGCCCTGCCCGTCGGAAGTACGCCTCTCATCATTGGGAAGAGTCAGATCACTCACCTTTTGAGTACCCACAGGGTTGGCGAGACCCTACAACCAAGCTGGAAGCATCTCATCCTCAATTAGAATATGCCCCCTGGGGAAATGTGGATGAGCAGAAGTAATGCTTTTTCTTAGACTGTTGTTTTATTAGGAAAAAAATTTCTAAAACTCTGCAATTCATCAAAATTTCATTGACAAACATTTCAACTAGTAGAAAAATTGATTTGTAAACCATCTTTGTTAGAAAATTAAAAAAAAAAAACAATGCTTCCCTAAAAAGGGATTAAAACATAGCGAAGCAAGGCATGAGATACAAGGAAAATTAAATGCTTAAAATGCTGCTTTTCAAAATATTGGTTAGTTTTTATTCCCCTTTATCGTAAGACCTGTTCATTCTGTTGTTTCTGAATGAAGAATATGTCCATAAATTTCTTATTGTGCAGCAGGTATAAAATATTGAAAAATTATCTAATGAAAACGCTTTACCGTATCTGAATTTTTTTTGAAATATTTATTTTTGTTTTAGTTTAACACTTTTTCCAATGGTGTTTTTAATATAAAATATATATGACGATGTAAGAATAATTCTTTGTTTGAGATGTAATTATTACTTGTTAGAATTTTTGAACAAAATCTCGAAAAATTGTTAAACAAAAAATAATATTCCTTTATGCAACTAATAAAAATATTTTGATGTAGAAAATCGTACGAAATGATACAGGAGGCTGCTTAGTCACATTTAGAAAAATTATTAAAAGAATATTTCCTTAGATCATAAATATCTTATTTCTCATTACTTATAAACAATGAATACAAAATTTCTAACATTTTGAATATAACATTAAAATTAATAATCGTATTAAGATATATGAAAACTCAAAATAATATTAATAAAGTGTGCTCATGATCAGATATTAAAATATCTGCATTTCATATTGTATGTGCATGGCTTACTTTTATATGAAATCAGAAATCTTGAAAACGAAATGTTGTGTAATTGATCCCTCTCTGAAAAATTTATCTCAAAGCATCATTATATGTTTATTTATTTCTTAAGTTAACAAATTTTAACTTCTAAAAAATTTTATCCTACTTCACATACATAATTTCCACCTTTCTTCACGAATTTCAGGATTTCAAATATGTGTTAATTAAATATTAAAGTGCATGCACTCTATTTTTAGAAAAAAAAGTTTTTTTTTAATTAATTAAAATTATTATTTTTTCTGCATCTGCTTTCATTTACTTTTTTAATTCTTCTATTTTTCTCATCTTCATCTATATACCCTCAATATATTTATTTATTTATTTATTTTAATTGAGAATCATTGACCAACATTAATGCTATGGGCAAAACTACTTTAACCAGATTTAATCTATTGCTATTTCGAGAAATTTTCAATGCCCAGATTTTTTTTTTTAAATCGTGTTTTCAGAAATTCTAAGAGTCTCAAATCCTATATTGCAGTATGAAGAGGAGAGGAAATGGAATGATATTAACGAGATGTTTTTAGGCGGACAAATATATTCTGAACAGATATGAATCTTCAAATAGCCAACAAATTTGTTTTTTATTCTTTTACTTCAATAAAAAAGAAATTTATTATGTTGAAAAAAGACAATATTCGCATAAAAGGACTTATAACTAGGATTATATAACTTTGAAAGGCTCCTGCGATTCTGTACCTATATTACTATTGTTTGAACAAATAATTTTTCTTTCCCACATATATAGTGTCATCACAGAAAGAATGATTTACAGTAAACTGTATTAAACAGTGGCCATCAGAGATCTCCGATCTAAAAACTTAGCTACCGTTTGGCGATTTGGCGACAAAATGATAATACCGAAACATTGAGAATTTTCCAGATCTGTCCATTAGGAATCGAAATACGTCCAGAATATTCCTGTTTAGTCCAGAAGCTTTTAGCCTCACCTGCCGGTTAATATAAAAGGTCGGTAATCTTAAGCTGGAGCGTTGACGATAGAGTAAAGCTGAATTGACAGGTCTTCAATTGGTAGTTTTGAATTGAGGAGTAGAGTCGTCTACAGAGTCGTAGTAGAAGTGGTAGTAAAAAGGGCAAGTATTTCTGAATTGTATCGTCGTCAATTGAGGAGTCCTGATGAGTGGACTTGAACTGGACGTCGTTGAGTAGTCCTGAATTGAGGAGGCGCCTTGAATTAGAGGGTCGACTGGAGTCTCTGAGAGAATACCGAAGCAACGACGAAGTGCTGAATTGCTGTGCGCCGTATTCTGGCGTCAACATGCTTTATGCCGTAACCAGTTATGTGAAGTAGTAAGTCAATGCTAAAGCAAGAAGAGGCAGAAGAGAAGTTCAGTCACTTGGAGAGACCTAGGAGAGAGTAAGCAGAATCTACGAAGATTCCCTCTCCTGTTGAATCTTGTCTGGAGCTTTGTGTGCTATGAACGTTGTCAATACCGAATTTCTATGCATGGGTTACTGTCTGCTGTCGTGTGCTGCCCTTTGAATTTATCTCGGCTGTATACAGTTGTCGTCTTTGTGCTATCATGTTTTCCTGGAAACAAACGTCGTCTTTATGTTGTTCTTACTAAAGGATTGATCACTGTTGTTTATCTTCCATACCATACACCCACTACACACGTAAACGAACCCGACGGAGGTGGTAATCCTTAACACTATATAATGATTTATACTGATTCATGACTACATGCCTAAAATTATTTTCGAAATTTTATGTGTTAATTGAAAATCAAAAAAAAAGTATGAAGGATGTGAAAATATGTTCTATAAAAGGAGGATCTATAAAAATATATATAATGATATTATCACAAATGCAATATATCTATGAACCTATATTGGATTGTAATAAGAAAATAGACAATTTTTAATATTTTTTTAATATTATAATATGAAAACTTACATTTTATGGCATGCCTACATTGGATAATTTTACATCTCATTGGCTGCTAAAATAGCATTTTATGGCATGTCTACAATGGATAATTTTACATTTCATTGGCTGCTAAAATAGCATTTTATGGCATGTATACATTAAATAACTTTACTTCAACGGTTTTAATTTGGTTTTAAAATCCACATATTTTTAAGATTAACATAATTTTAATTATATTTTATCCAGAAAAAGATTAGTGCCCCCCAAAAATTAATCAAAATTAAGCTGTGATGATGTGAGCTGAGAGAGAATTTTAATTTCAGAATCGTAAGATTGAGGATTGCTACCATTTCCTCAAAGATAAGCCCAACACAGTCAGTGATCTACTTTAAATCGCTGATAAAGTTTTGAACATCATGTGCTAAGTGAGTCCGCTTAGAAACAGCCTTTTTCATTTGGTTATAGTTAAAGTTTTAGGATTTATCCAAAAGTGCCTCAAGATAATAATATAATAGGGCAAACATATTTGGTCAGGTTCTAATCAATTTGTAGGAACTTACTTATACTTTAAATTAGTGATTTATGCATAAAAAATTACTTCAAATGAATTCTTAATAAAATTTTTGACTGATAATCTTGTTACAGAACAAGGTTTCAACATTACAATTTTGGTTTATATTGTCAGAAAAATAGGTCTAGGAAAAAATTTTAATTTTTAAAAGTCATCATTTATCAAATACGTAGAAGGATATGGATAGAAACGAAGGTTTAAGATATTAGTTGACTGTCTTCTCTGCTTTTTCCCGTGCACTCATAGTGTTCTTACTTCTTAAGCGGAAATAAAAGTAATACGTACATTATAACAAAAAATATCGTTTATATTCTTAACCTTGATCAATGATATGAAATGTTGCGAAAATATTTCGATGAGTATACCATGGCAAAAGTCATCCAAATGTAAAATCCTACTGTTGCTTCCAAAATAAGCGAATATTATAAGACTTTCTAGAAATTATTTGATTTCTTTTTCTTATTTTGAAATCAAATAAAGATTTTTATTTTTACTAATGAGGGTAGAGTCATATTCATTACATTAATGTTTTAAATGTGTTACAAATTAGGTTTTTAAATGAAGTATATATAAACTAATTCTGCAAAGCACACTGTTTTAATTGAAGAGTATAAATGTTTTATAGGTTTTTTGTGCTCCATTTTAAAATACATTATATAATTATCCTGGAATTAGGGGGGAAAATCTCAGTTCCTGCTACCTTTACAAAAAAGTGCTTAAATGAATTGATTGATAACAATGCTTAAAGTAAGGTTTTCATAATTATTTAATATTATCTCCTTATATATATTATCGAGTATTTCAAGTGTGCAATATTTTAAATTATAATATATCACGTAGTGAAAAAACACTTACAAGATGTAATTTTTATAAACATAAAATAACTTAACTAAAAATAAATAAAAATGTTGAAAAACACTCTTTCTTTGTTGAGCATATGCAACAGGAGGTAAATTAGTTCGAATCATCTCAGTCTCATCTGTTTTAGAACTATTTACTTATTTATTCCGTTAGATAGATTGAAAGAATAACACTACACCAAAAATATTTTTATTTCCAATAACATTTTATGTTTCATTCACTTCGAAATCTTTTTAAACAAATGATTTTTCCTTCTTTCATTCTATATCAACATTTTCTCCTGGGAAAATGATAAAAAAAAATCTAGAATTCGCTTGTGTTATAGATGAATATGTTATCTAACTACTTAAATAAATTAAGCAATTGGATAAAATATTCAAACGACTTACATCAACAATTTTCTCAGAAGGATTGAGATAATTTGCCAAGAAAAGTTTTACAAGGGCTCCAATCTGTTTCTATTCAGACCAAATCTCAAATGAGTCTTTTTTTTCCTCGTTTTCCCATTATTTTCCCACAGTTGTATAAAATCTTGGAAGGGGAAAAATTCAACAATAAAGTTAATTCTTTAGATTTTTTTTCTTTTTCAGTCAAGTTGGCCTTAGTTTCACGTTTACTTAGCCAACTTAAAAGAGATAACTGTTAAATTCCTTTAGTCTCTTTCATTCAATTTAATCACAAATTGAATAAAAGAGACTTGTAGGATAAATCTTCTGTTTCTTACATGTATTTTGAAATATCTAATAGTTTAGCATTATTCTCAAGAAAGATTATTCGCAAAATCTTTTTTTAAGCTACATATTAAATAAATAGTTCTAGAAAAATTATTTTCTTGAAGAAAAAACATTTTGTTTGTATGTATTATCATTTAAAAATAAAATAGACAAATAAGAAATCATAGGTATTTTGGGGTGAACTTTGTTTGCAGATTCTCTCAATAATCTGTCATCATTATGAGATTTCCACTTTCCTTAGAATTTCTCTTCCATTGCCTTCAAGTACTAATGAAATAATTTACTTTAATTTCCACTGTTAGTAACAAAAATTTCAGTAAAATGGTCTAAATGGTTGTACAAATGGTGAACATTTATATTCGTATAACAACTAATATCTCAGTTACACGAACCACATTAACAAACCATAACTTTAACAAACTAAGCTGTATTGTTAACCAAATAGGCTTAGCTTTCATCATTGTGATTCTTTATAATATTTTTGACAACAAAGGCAAACAAAATCCCTGTTTCGAGGTCATTCTTATTCATAGAATCCACACAGCTGAGAACGTTTGAGTGACGCCTGATTTCGGGCTTATTAAACAGTGGTTTTAAATGTTACTGTAATTATTCAAACATTTATATATCTTACCAACAGAAAAAAAACTCCATTCTTGATAGAAAGACTCTGTTAATATAAGTTAATAATTAATAATCATCTAACCGCAATCCTGGTTAGATGATTATTTCTCTTGCATTTAAGGGCTTATGGAATTTCTTGATATTTCAAATCAATCTTTATTTCGATATCCAGAAATAACATTTGGCAGCAATATTACGGTTGGTGTGACTTATGACACTTTACAAGCCCACTGACAGTAATGTCAGCGATTTCAGCCGATTGAGAGTCTCTTATTTTACAGACGCGCTATCTATGGCCAAGAGCATGACTTAATTACCTGATGGGTCACATTCGCTTGCACAATTCCTTTTTACAGGGGAGACATATTCACATGCCCTTCGATAGAATATAGAAGAACAACCATGCCAGAGCTGCAACCAGAGCCCGGGACATTCTGAGCATGGGGAAGACGCGTTACCCATATGCCAGGATGCCGTCAAGATGGGATGAAACCATTCGTGAATTAGCAAGCTATATAAAAAAAATTATGTTCCACAATATAAATTTTTAATAAAGACTCTTGGGAGATAATATAACAGCAATACAAAGAAAAAATAACAAATAAGCTAACGTAGAAAATAAAAACATTACGTAAAATCGGCATGTGACTCATTTTTATGAATCCACCTTTCCTTTCGTGGATTAAGCACCTAGGAAAGTAATCAATTACATTGGAATCTCACTGCCTGTGTAATTCCCTTTAATATATTTCAGATAATCTTCTAGTTATTTGTTTTGACTGTGTTTTCGTTATATAATTAATTAAATTTGATAAAATTCCAACTAAATTACTTTTCCTGTTCCATAGCTATTTCAAGGGAATCTTATAAGCAATAGAGGATTAAATTATTCTTTTTTTTAGTCTTAGGGAAATATTAATTCCTTGAGCTTCTTTTTTCATTTCCAGACCTCGGGTAAATGCCTTAAGAGAATTCCATTACATTCCATAAAAATTAATTCCTTTACAACATGGAACAGAAATGATTATTCAGACTTTTTTTGTTAGAAAAAGATTTTTTTTATATTTTAATAAAATAAAATAATTTTTTCGATTTATATTATACGTATATATGCATTTTGATATTTACACTTTTCAGGGCCTTATTAATTTTCGAATTGCCAGCTCGATTTAAATAAAAAGGTTATTGAGAATCTTATGCTTAAACTAAAGAAGACATTTTTATTCTGGAAGTGGATTAACGTAATTTTTAAAATCTTAAAATGACTTGTAAAAGAAATTAATACTTTTTTTAATTCTATAAAGTTTTTTAACTAATAGAGTTGAAATATGGCATTTTCCTCTTCAGTTATTTTCCCTAACATATATTACTTTGTAAACTTATAATCACAAAAAAAACTTTTTTTGCTTCAATAATTTTATTCATTTAGAATTATTAATGATTTTATTTATTCAGAATTTTTAAATTTAATTATTTTCTGAAGTTGAGAAAAAAAATCATTTATAATTTTTTATTATTAAGGTTATGAAATATGGATACCATGTTTTTCTCTAATTGGCTACTAGGTGGCACCACAATTGTGAAATAGAAATTTTGCTTAATCAAATGAGTGATTGATAGTGCAAAATTTAAGTAAAATTCCAATTCTAAAATTTTAACATTAGAACATTAAATGAGTATAGTTAAATAAAGAAGATCAGAAAGGAATTTTCAGTAATAAAAATTTCTTCTTCTCAACGTCTTTCAGATTAATAACTCATAGTGTATATCTTCAGCTAACTCTTTACTTCATATAGTGTTGTGTTAAAATTTGTAATATAGTGATTATAAAATAATTAATTAATGAAAAGAGTTCAAATATCTACTTAATATATGAAATAATTTCATACTCAAAGTTTGTTTGCATTTTTTTTTTTGCATTTTATTTTTGCAATCTGTAATTTTTAATTATTTTTTCCTAAACAGATTGATATTATTCTCAGTCCAGAATAGTCAGTTCATTCCAGGTATGTTTATGTAATCTGGATAATTATGAGAATATTTCGAATCTTGCTTGCCCCATTTCATTATCGCTTATTAAAAATCTCAATCAAGTTCTTTTTCTTAAAATTATTTGGCAAATTCTTTAATACTAGATATTTTTCCGATGCAAAAAATAAGACAAAACTAATGAGTTAGAATAGTTTAATACATTACTGCTCTTCTATAACCAACCCATTATCTTTAAAATAATCGATAATAAAGGTATAATATTTCATAGACTTAAATATGAATGACTTCTAAATTATTAAATTCCTACAAAAATATGTCTTTTACGTTCTTAAATACTTGAACGTTCATTTAATTACTTTATACACAAGCAAAGAAATGAATTTTTTTCAAAAAAATTCATTCATTGTTAAGTAGCATCATGTGTTACCTTTTAAAGATACATATTTAGTGTGAAAGTCCACTTTACAGCCCAATTTCTCTTAAGTCATCACCAAAGACATTTTTTATTTGAAAAAGAATTTGAAACTTTGAAATGCCGATGGGATATTAATGATGCATAATTTTTGTAATATAACTATATTATTAGGTAATATTTGAAATTTTATTGATGATTTAAAAAAGATACAAAAAATTCGGACCTGATATAAAAAAATGTAAAATATTAGAAAATTATAACTTATAAAAATGAAAAATAAATAATTATTTTTTGTTTGCTTCATCCCTTTGCAGAATTATTTGGTCTTAACTTTGAACATACTGACAAAACAGAACACAAAGTTTAACAAAGAAGGCATAGTGATAGAGAATTTTATTTTATCCTACCCCTATCTTCTCGAGTTGTTAAGTAGCATCATTTTGTTCACATGACTTTAACTCGTCTTTACAGAAGTGACTTTAATTGGTGCAAGAATAAACACGAATTAAATTTTTATTTTAAAGGAAATTTTGTTTTAAAAGAATTATTGTTTATAAATTAATAAGTAATTGTTTTGCATGTTCTTAAAGATTTTTTTCTGTACGAAACAGTATAGAGGAGCAAAAAAGCCTTATAAAGGCAAATAAAATATTTGCTTATCAACTTTTATGTTTATTTAAGAATACATTATGTTTTAGAATTTATTAACTCAACTCTGAACTGAGAACACTGTGACCGAGAGATCTCCATTTTTTAAAACCAGCAGGTAAAATCCCAGAATACTTTTCTGTAGACAGCAAGATGCGTCCAGAGCACTTATCTGGAAAATTAAGGTACCTGACCACGTTCGAAGGAGAAAGTTTGTAAAATACAATTTGTTAGAAATTATTTAAAACTATGGTTTTTAGATATATTGTCAATTATAATATAAAATACTATAAATATAAAAATATTATTTGAAAATATAATATATTTTGAGAAATAGGAAAATTGGTCCTAAATGTTAATAAAATTTAAAGAAAACGGTTTACATTCTACACAAAATTGTAATGCAGCAATCCCATTTTTCTTTGTACACAAGTTATAAAATATAATGATGAATGAAATGAACCAGAATTTAGCAAAAACTCTTAAGATGCGAGGAAGTTATGAATAAAAATATACGTATAGATGCATTTTTTTCATAAATTTACAAGTTAATTTTTCTAAAAACACCTATAAATTAAAACTCATTTCACCAACACTAAAACTGTTGGTTCATTTCATTACCCATATTATTTAAAATACACGCTGAAATTTCTATGTGAATACTTCTATTAGTTTTTGAGACATCGTGATGGCGGTGGAAATGTTTTACATAAATGAAAGTTTGGAGAAAACTGAAGAGAAATTTTAGCTGAAAAATATGCGAGTCAGGTCTTAATTTTTCTAGAAACTATAAACTGTTTTGGAAACGGTAAAGTCTAAACTAAAAGAAAAAACAATAAAAAAAACATTGATAGCGATAGATAACCAGTATTTTTAACGTAGACGGATACCTTAAAGAAGGATCCAGAATTTTCTGGACCACAAAATAAAGGAGAAACAAATTAAGGTAAAATATGCACACGAATTTAGAATTTACTGGCACTCAAACTTATGATATCTTGACTACGAGACCTGTGATATAATCATTTGACTATGGAGTACCGATCGTTTCGTTTCAATTAAGCAATATTTCATAAAAAGTCTTAATAGAATTCTGATTATAAATATTTTTTAAGTCAACTGACATTTGATAAAGTAAAAATAAAATGCATTTCCTATGTAATTCAAAAATTACTTTTTAAAAAATTGCTTTAAAAAATAACAAAAAAATATTATCTTTATTTTTTTATATCAATTACTTAGTTAAACACCACTAAAATCAAATATTTTGCAAAAAGGGAGCAAAAACTCAATGCTCAAATGCCATTTACAAATTTAATCTGCGGAAATAAGCATTATAAGAATAAGGTTAACTAAAAAAACATTTTATTCTGAACAATACCCACCGAGAGTTCATGTTTTAGTTCCTAAACTTTGTTAACTAACGAAAAAAACATCTTTTTTTTTTTAATCTCAAATCAACGTTTGGTTTTGGGAAAAGGGTAAAAAAAAGATCTTGAATAGCCTTTGTGTTAATGTTGATTGTGCTATCCGACTGCTTAACCTAATTAAGCTTTCGATTTACATCAGTGCTCCTTATAGAAGAATTGTGATAATTTGCCAAAAAAAAGCTTCATGGGGAGGCAGTTTTATTCTGTTCAAACCTAAGCTCTGTTGAAGCTGAGTTTTTCTTTCACTTTACTTTTGTGTTTGTAAGAGGAAGATTTTAAGAAAAAAAAATGAATTGCTTTGAATGACTTCACTTTTTCAGCCAATTTAGCATTGGTTTCTGGTCTATTTGCGTAACTTAATAGAACATCATGCATGAAATTTCTTCACAATTAACTACAAATTAAAGGAACTTTGTCAGAAATTTAAATTTTTTATTCTTAAAAGTTTCGGTATTTTTGTTGCTCAGTAAATACTTTTATAAACTTTAAAATGTACGTATTAAACTTTAAAAAATATATTATTTCTTTTTGGTGCATTACTATTATTCACTTATTACAGTCAAATTATTTTAGAAAAAGAAATCATTATTTATAAAGAAAGACAGATATTCTATATCAACTTTAAGAAAATAATATATTTTTTGTAAATTTTATTATGAAGAAAAATATTTTGAAAACTTTTTGAGCTTAAATACAATTAAATATTTTAAATTATCATTGAATTTGAGGTTAAAATACATGCTACGCGCATTTGAAAACAATATCAATTGAATTCAAGTACCTCTCTTATTCATTGTTAAGAAAACTGATTAAGTTATGGCTTTAAAGTAAAGCATAATTGACAATTTCTATTTTTTTTTTCGACTTTTAGAGAGGTGCTAATTCCAATTTTTCAATTCCTACAATTAATTAACACTCTCCTTATATGAATTTATCTTATTCAAATTCTCATTATTTAATAAAATGCATTTTATTTATTCACTCAAGTTCAATTACATTTTTTAAACTTGTAGTGTGGATAACATTTGATATTAATACAGTTATTTTAAATATTGATTAATTAATTTAAATTAAATAATTTTTAATACTTTAAATAGAGTTTTAGCAGTTTTCAATGAAAATTGAAATCAACAATCAGTAGCTGAATCTACAAAATACTAGGCTATAAGTGTTTTTCCCATCAAGGTGAAGAATGCGAAAATCAATAATTTTTGATAAGTATTAATCTTTTGATAATTATTTAATAAAAAGTTACTAAAATAAAAATTTTCTTCGTTGCCCTTAGTAGGAATTTAATTCAAAAAGAATTTTTAATGTTACTTGTTATTCTTCAATTCTTTTTCAATAGAATCTATCTTGGAAGTCTAAACAATAAAATAAGGAGATTTGATATAAATGATTAAAGGAGTGTCATTTGAAAAATCACTTCATGTTATTTCCATAATCCTTTTTCTAAAAAGGATCATTTGGTACCTAGATATACTCTCTGTGCAAAAGACCATCATGATAAGCTGATTATTTGCATGCAGTAAAAAAAAGTTTTAAAATATTTTTGTTAAAAAAAAATATCATGAGAATTATACAAGTCTATTTCATCTATCTCTGTTCTTTCATCAGTAAATATTAATTATTTTATTTACAATAGGAGAAAATTATTTTCTATGAAAAAATAAGCTGATTTGGAAAAGAAAGAAAGTAGATCAGTTTAAAACAGATTATTTTAGCTGCAGCAATAGAAAGTAATACCCCATATGTAGCTCAATCTCCATTTTTATTAATTTTTTATATAAATTATCCTGTGTTTGTACACATATATGCAGTTTTCTTTATTCAAAATTTTCTGATTTTTATATGCAGAAAGAAATGTTTTTAATTTCAATTTTCAATGTGAAAGTTAATTCATGCTCAATTATATGAGAATTACAAATGTGAATATTAATATTAATGTAAGTACCTGTTATGTCTTCAAATTCAAATCACTGTAGTCCACATATTTATGAAATTAATTTTTTATCCAATAAACGCATATACAAAGGAAGTAGCAATATTTATACATTTCGTTAAAATTAGCAGAAATAAATTTTAACACTGTCTTTGCTACAGCTCTATAATTCCAAAAAAAATCATTTTATATTAATTAAAAGAAATCCCTGCCTATATTATTAAAAGCACTTAAAAACTAATCACATTTATATTCAGATCATGAATTTAAAGATAATATATCAAAACTCAAGCTTTTTAAGAAATTAGAGATTATTTTAATTACTAAATTTAAGATAAAATTCCATAAATCTTTCAGCTTATGGAATTTTTGGAACATTTCTGAGAACTGAAATACCGAAGAATTTAGATCAATGTGATTAATTATCTTCAATGGAAACGTTATAAAGATTAAAGATTTTTGATTCTTAATATATTTATAATACACATTTACTTCATCGGTTAAGTTAAATACCTATCAAAGCATTTAAATACAGACATGTATGTACAAATGTGTAATTCCAATATTAAAGATTTTTCTGAAAAAATAATTGCATTTTTCTGATTCTAGAAGGGAATTTAGTTTAATAATAAACTTAATTCAAATTTTTACAAGGAAAAACACCTTCCTGTTCTTAAAATTAATTATGAGATCCTATAAATAAATATAAATTAAACTTTTCATTTATAAAATTATGGAAAATATTAATTTCTATCCACATTGCTATTTGAAAATTTTCAATTCGTTTAACGAGACTTTTCTAAAAAATTAATTAATATTTTCCCGTTTTTCTCCATTATTAATAAGATTAGTTATTTTTTTCTCCATTAGTAATGAGGATTCTTGATATTATTAAAACTGTTTAGTAATTTACACCTTGGTTTGATCATGTTTTCTATATTTTTCAGAACACAAAATATTTTGAATTTCTTATCTTGTTTAGCAGAATATGTTATAATATTCAATATTATCTAATTTATTTCAAAATTAATAGCCTTATTCTTATTTATTTGAAACTTAATATTATTAATATTATTCCTTCAATTTCAATTCTAGTTCTCAAAATGTGATCCATGACAAAAAAAAAAGTATTAATGATCAAGTTCCTTTTTCAAAATTTTTCTTAACGGAAGAATAAATGTTCTATGTTTTATTCGCAGTATTCCTAAAAACTATTTCATTTTGATAAGAACTTCTATCCTGACATTTTTTGGCAATTTGAGAGCAGCTCAAGCCAAATAATAATGATTTAAGCATAAAATGGCAATCGCAAAATATAGTTTTACTGTTTATATTTTGTTTCACGGAATATAGTTTTTCAACAAGACATTAAATTTTGGCATTGAATTATTCGAATGTAAAATTATATAATACTCAATTTTTGTATTAATGATGTTATAATTCTGCAATTTTTCAATTTCGTGTTCACTAACATTTTCTTTCCATAATAATTATTAATTCTGATAAAATTGACTAAAATAGCATTCAGATTGTTTTGAATATATGTAAGCAATATTAAAAAAGAAATGCCTAAATTCTTATTCACTTACACACAATTTAAAACATTCAAAGGCGACGAGAAGCTTGTTTCCAGTCAAATTCATCTATCATTGCCAAAAGTTATGTTTGTTGACATTAGGTCTGACTAATTTTTCAGCACTACAGAAACCTAGATATTTCAGTTCCTTATCTCATACAAAATGGTGTGTCCTAATTTGGTATTTAATTCTTAATTTATCAAATTAAATTTATCTTATAAGTTGAAGAAATATCTTTTTTTTTTCATTCATTCGAAATCCTAAAATTATTTTAATATATCACTACTACAAAAGATTCCCTTTTATATAGTTAAAAGAATTGTTTTAACAACATTTCTATGAAATTTTGAGTTCATTTTATATTTTAGAAGTTGTTCTATCAGAAAACAAATTGTATTTGCCAATAGGAAAAAAAATCACTTTACTCTCCTTCCAATTCCTTTCTTTAGCAGAGTTGTTAACACTTTTTACGAAGTAATAGGATTTGCTTATTTTAAGAAATTTAAGCAAGTTTAATAATTTTTGGAGTTTTATAAGTAGCAAGTAAAAAAATTTAAATAATAATCAATATTTAAATAATAACCAATCAAATAATAATTAAGAAATATTACTTATTAACATCAAAAAATTTGATTCTGTTGTGGGAGTTTTATAAGCTAGGTAACAACATCAAGACTGACAAGTCACTTTTGTATTGTGGTCATGTTATCTGGCTACTAAGGTCGAGAGTTCAGTTCTTGCCCTATCTCCAATCACTATATTGACCAAGGATCATAAACTATCAGAACCTAACCTTTTTACAGCTTTTGTAAATAAATAAATAAGGTGATAAATAATCAGCCAATAAACATGGGTAAAGAGTGCATTAGATTCAGCAGCCAATATATCCATCACGACTAACCAGCAACAAAAATATTGTTCGTCTCATTTCCAAATTGCTGGAGGGGGAGCACTGTAGTGGAAGCTTAATTGGCTTATAAAGCTTCCTCTAGAATTCCAAAGCAAAACTAAATCGTATTCAAGCAACTTTCTAACCATTGACCCCTTAAAAATTATTACTGCATTATTAAACATATTAATTCCATAAATAACTTTGAAAAATAATAAAAGTTTTATAACTGAAAAATAAATTAATTTATGCCACTTCAAGAATATGATTAATTTATTTTACAATTAAATGCTAAAATTAGAATTAGGTTTATCTCTCTTTTATTAAAGACTAGCCGCCTTTGACGACCAGCTGGTTCGCCATGAGTAATGCGTTCTAAAATTTTCAATAAAGTCACACATTCATTAGCCTTGAAGTAATTCCGGGCATTGATTGGCCTGAAATTAAAAATGTTTTTTTCCGTGATGCTGCCAAAATATTAAATATGTTTTTTTAAAGAAAGCGAAAAAGGAAAAAAAAATATTGAATAAATGATTTAGATGTTTCAAACAATTATAGAAACCTCGGCTTTGCATTTACTTTTTTAGAAAATATCACATTTTATAATGTAAAAAAACATTGAATTAATGATACATATATTGCAAACGATTATAGAAATATGCCATTAAGTCGGGATTTCAATGCATAGCCTGTCTAAATTCAATCAGGTTTACTGTAAATAAAGATAATTTATGGAATTAATGATATAGATACTGCAAACGATAATAGAAACCTTTGTTTTGCATTTATTTTTTTTAGAAAATATTACATTTTATATTTCTTTTATTTTATCCAGTCACGTGCTAAAAGTTGCATTTCTTTAGAACTATTTTGAGATGATAGTTTTTTTAATTCGAACTTCCGGCATTCTTTTATTTTTTCCAGCCACGAGCTAAAAACATGATTAAAATATTTTTTTAAAAAATTCGTTAAAAATAGAAGTTTACGTTATAGCTCACATAAAACTGATATCTTTAGAAAGCTAATTTTTTAATCTTTAAATTGATGGGAAAATCATGTTTGTGCGATCATATTTTCGCAAGTTATACCTGAAAAACGTCGAAATTTCGCTTCAATTTTAATTAATTCATATTCTAATTAAAAATTCGAAAAAAGGGCTCCTAGGTGCACATTCCGTACCTCCAAGGTATACATGTACCAAATTTGGTGGCTGTAGGTCCAACGGTCTGATCTGTAGAGCGCCAACACACACACACACACGCACACACACACACATTGAGCTTCATTATAAGTATAAATGAAGTAAAGTCTAGTACTAGATAAAATTTATCAATAATTCATGTTAAAATTATCAAATTTTATTAATATCAATTTTTTTTTATATATTCGCAATCGACTTTAACCCTACAGTGCATCATATAGTCATTTTTTTTGGTCCTCGATATCAATTCCTTGTGTGGCAACAAGTATACCACAAGATTTATATATTAAAGTCAGATCACGATTGATAGTAGAATAAATTTCAAATACAAAGACGTAGGCTTAAATGCAGAGAAAAAGAGGGAAACAAGAAATATACAAACACAGACGAAAATGAAAAAAAAACTGCTCACATACAAGTAGAAACGTATAGTAAATAATATAAAAGAATTGAAGAAGTATGATCAAATAATTTTAAAAATCAAGATACAGATACAAAAGTAAATATGCAAAATATGTAAGCAAACACATTGAAATTTAGTTTAAATAATAAAGTTAATATAGGTAAAAAAGTAAATGAAAGATAATTTACCCTTACAAAAACAGATAAATGGGAAAGCCAAGCTATATTCTTCTTTAGCTAGCAGTTCCTGAGTTTACGTCTTTTTTGAAGTGCATTCAAATATCAATTTCTTGGCATCTTGGATTACACCACTGTGGCACGAACATCTATCAGTCGGCGGCATCATAATGCACTATAGAAGTTTCATATGAATGTTCCAAAGAACAACAATGAGTGCTTATAAATCCTTTTTGAAGTGTTTTTGATAAACATTTGATTAGAATACAGATACATATTAATAGTGATACGTGATTAGACTTAAATCGGAAGATAAGATTAAATTATAAATTAGATTAAATTGGAAATATATACTGAATTGTAAAAATATAATGTTAAAAAACTTTAAAAAAACATGGTACGTTTATTTTTATAGCCTAATTTTTATAAAATTATTAAGTTTATTGAGATATTGTTTAATTCCTAATGCAGACATTGACTCATTTTGTAATTTTTTATAATTTCACGCAAAAAAAATTAAATTATTCTTTTGTATTATACACAACTATTCAAAACAGGTATATTATTTTTATAAAATCTAAAAAAGTCATGTCTTCTAAGGTCAAAAATGAGTTTTAATTTTTACTGGCCGCCGTTTGAAATTAATGTATTAGACTATTTAATTGGTTCCTAAATACAAGCAACTTCCCTTATTATTTATTTTATATATCTGTAGATATACAGACGATCCCTGCTATGAAAACAGAGAAACGAAACAGCACTTCAACCCTTTTTCTAGAGCATTATTCTGTCGATAATCTCAAAACGATTCGATTTTAACTTCGTAAACATTGTAGAAAATAAAGCTTGTCGCAACCTGGCGTGGGAAAAAAAAATATAAAAACATCAAGAAAGATTTTTTTCTTTTATATATGGCCCCTATCTCCTCAAGTTGTTTCTGAACATCAATTTGTCGACGTGGAGCTCTCTCATGCTCTTGTAAGTAAATAGTTATCCCAAGTGCAGGAAGGAACTGAAATTGCGTTTTATTGTACTTCTGATAAAAGAAAACGAATTACATTTTTCAAGAGATCCTTCTAATTTTTTATCACGTTTTTCTTTAAGCGCATTTTTTTGTTATAAATTTTAAATAATTGCTTGCCGGTCATCAAAATTTATGATCATCTAGATTATTTTTTAATTTTCAATGTTGGTGAGTCAAAGTTTTTAAAATTATTTCCTGTGTTAATATGTTTAACCACTCCACTAACTGGTGGTATTTAAAATAAATATCATTGCCACTGTCAATGCAATATAATAGTGCGAATGAAATATTATTGTGTAATATTAGGTATTGTCTTATTGCTGACAATCGACAATTCGGAGTAGGAAAAAAATAATTGTTATAACAAATGAAAAAATCTAATTTTTGATGTATCTTATCAATAATTTTATTTCGAAATTGCCAATCGCATTAGGTATCTACATTATAGGGACAATCGGCAATTTATAGTAGAAGTAAATAATTGCTCTAACTAATGAATAAATATAATTTTTGACATCGCCAATTTGCATTAATAGAAAATAATTGCTCTAATTAATAAATAAATACAGTTTTTAATATCGGCAATTTGTAGTAGTAGAAAATAACTGCTCCAACAAATAATTAAATATAATTTTTGCAATAGCAATAATTTTATCTTAAAACTGCTCGTGGTATCTTTCGCATTTGGTACTGCATTATTAAGGAGAAAAATAGTAGGACACTCCACCGGGACCTTTCAACTTTTTTTTGATATTATAGAACTCCTTTTACCTCAAAATACATTATAGTATCTTTTATAATGCAAATACTTTTCTTTATGTCATTTATCTATGAACTAATAATTGAAATGTGGCTACAGTTTGCATCCTTCGCTAATTTTGAATTATATCCTAAGCAAATAGTGAAAGAAATACCTAGAAATCCAATCATTGTTCAATAAATAACACGGTCAGATTTATCTTTGGTAATGATCGGTAGTTAACGAATATGTTCTATATTTGCTCTTGATACTTTCATATTTGCTAATATATTAATACTAATTGAATCATGAAATATTTGTTAACAGAATACTTTCCTTAATTTATTATTTCATTTGGGAATATCAAACTCACTCTACATTGGTGTCCTTTTTTATTATTATAAAAACACAAGGTTGTTTAATATCCAGAAGATCATTGATTAGCTATATTTCCGAATTCTTGTTCAATAATTATTTCTTGTATATCTTGTTTCAGTTCACGAATATTCCTAGTATTTCATTTGTATATCCACATTTTTTCAAGTAATATGAATCAAAAATTTTGAAAAACGAAAATTATAACGATGATTTGATCCTTTTTCTTACTCTAACTATATAATTTTAATCTATTGTTTGGTTTTATAACATTAAAATCAGAAGCATTCTTCACTAAAATTCATTTTTTATTATAAAAAACACATGGTTGTTTAATAAACAGATGATACTTGGTTAACTATATTTTTTAATTCTTATTCAATAACTATTTATTGTGTGATTTATTTCAATCCACGATTTTCCATAATATTCCATTCGTATATTCAAATGTTATCAGGTAATAAGAATGTCATTTTGAAAAATGAAAAATGTCATAATTCTTTTTCTTATGCTATCTCTTTTTGTCCAACTTTCACACATATTCATAAGTTATATACTTTCTTTTTTATTAACATTTTTTCTAACTGATGACGTTCCATATTATTCAAGATGGAGAATTGCAATTAATTTTATGTACATAGCTACGTAATTTGCACTCTTTAGAAGGCAGTGAACTGTTTTGCAGAACTACAATAAGTATTTTAAAGTTTAGATCTCAATTAATTATTAATTAATTAATTTTAATATTATATACCAGAACTGTCACTTGATAGTGACTTTCAAAAATAATTTACTAGAACATTAAAATTGAGAAAATAGTTGAAATAAGAAAACATATTATACTTAGTACACTAACAAAAAGACCATTTTAAAATTCATATTTAATTAATTAATATTTAATATATCTCTATTTGTATTTCGCTTTTAAACATACTCATACTCATTTTCAACATACTCATTTTAAACATTCATTTAAACATATATCCATTTCACTTTTCTACACAAGGTAAAAAGCAAATAAAAAGCTGAATATGGGTAGCAATTATAAAAAAATTATTCATAAGATATAAAACAAACGTAAATGGACATTTTCAAGTACATAAAAATTTATTCCATTTACATTTGTTTCACATGTTGTAACCTTTAATTTTTTGCCATTGATTTTTTCTCATAACTAAGAATTCATCAAATTTATCTATACTGTTAATGATTGAAAGTGTTTGCATACATCAAAATTTAAATATTAATGAAAAAAATTTTAACAGCATTGATATAAAATTTTAAGCCAATGTTTAACAGCATTGATATAAAATGCTAAATCAATATTTAACAGCAATATGTTTTGGTATTTCACACTAAGAAAAAGATATCTGTAGAGGTAGAAAAAGGGTTCAATGCAATTGTTTTGGTTATTTTATAAAAAAAATAATTAAACTAAAATTTTTCCCTAACTAATAAGAATCAAACTTTTCCTGAAATAGACATTGATTCATTATTTAAATCATAAGAATTTAATTTTGCATAGTAACTTTATACCGCATATCCTTCACTTCAATTTAAAAGCATTCATTCATCTCAAAACAATTTAAAATCTCATCTGCAACAGCAAAGTTTACAAGCAGCAATCAGAAATCTATCTTTGTCCCACATCCCTCAATTTCTACAAAGATCTTCGATTTCCATCCGAAAGAATGTGAAACATTAACCATTAGTACCGCCTTATCTACTTCAAAAATCGCTGCGGTGCAGTAAATTCGTCACTAGAAAGCTGCGCCAGCCCCACTTCTTTCTCGTTTTTCATTCCTATCGCATCGAATCGAAACAAAGTTGGCGGCAAAACTCGCGCTTTTACACGCTTCGTCGGAATTCTCCGACAAGAACTCGAAACCAACATGGCAGTCGCGTGTCAGCGGTGTTGCTATCGATTTCCCATAAATCATTTTCCCTGGTTGGATATTAAGACGTTTGTTTGAAATCGAATTGAGCTCCTGCTTGCACTAGCTGTGTATCGCGTTCCTGAGAACCGTCAGTTTGTAGGGTAAGTTTTGTTTTCTGAGATTAATGGTCTACATTTTGTGGAGAGAATGATTGAATTCCGACTTTAATTACCATTCCTATCCTTCTAATCTCAAAGATTAGGTTTCAAAATCGCTTGGAGATTCGATTTCGAAGAGGCTACGGAGAGAATGTTATTCCGAAAACATTTAGTCTTCGTGAGACAGCCTGAATCTGAAAATGGAACAGATGTGCAATGATTTATTACTTCGAACAATAAATACTCCTGATGTATAAAAATTTAGCGACATTTATAAACTTTCGTAAATAAAGCATATTTTTGTAAAACTGAATTGTGCCAAATAGATGGATGTTCCACAAGAATATAAATTGTTACAATTTTACATCATTATATTTTAAGTTTTCTTTATTCAGCCTATATGCTGGCTATATTTTTTTATATGCTTGTTAATATAACTTGACTAATGTTATAAATTGGTAATGTATATATTGGTGAATATTATATGTTAATTATTATGATTGTTATATGCTGGTTAATATTATGTTAGCTAATGCTTAATGTTAATAATGCATTGTCATATGCTGATTAATTTTTGGCTAATGTTATATGTTAATTATACATTGTTATATGTTGGTTAATGTTATCACTTGTTATTTGCTGGTTAATATGTTGGTTTTGTGTTGTTATATGCTGATTAATATTATGTTATTATATGCTGATTAATATTGTGTTATTATATGCTGATTAATATTATGTTGTTATGCAGGTAAATATTAATTTGTTTAATGCCATGTTTGTTAAAATTTAAAAATTATTTAATAAAAACAAATTGTTTAAATTGCATGCAAAAAAAAATTTCAAGTGACAGAGTAATAAAATTAATAAGCATCTTGATGGTAATAAATTTTACCATTCTAATATCAGTTTTACATTATGGACAGATTAGTTTCATAAAAATTGAATTAATTGATGCATTGATAGTTTATCCATAAACTGTCTATTTTCTATACTATTCTGGGATTGTTCAAAGGAATTTTTATTTGTGATTTGTTTGTTCGGTTTCTCTTCACTCCAATCTCTATTTATTCCATAATTTAAAGTGAAGAAAGAGTATTAAAAACAATTTTGTCTGCTATATATCCAAGTTATCAAATTTACACAAACAGCTTTCTTTTCCTTTGTAAAGGAAAAGTGTTATAATTTCGACAAAATAAAATATTTTAAATCATTTTAAACAAATTATTGATCAGAACTTGTTTTTCCACTTGAATTTTCATTAGATTTTATAGTACATCGACACGAAAATATATAGGAAAGGAAGAGAAATACGCTACTGTACAGCTAAGTTTTTATTTCTTTTAATTATATTAAGCTGTGACTAAAAAAACTAATCGTTATATTAATGTATATTATATGATAAATATTTATTAATAATTAATAATATAAATCAGTATATATTTAAAACTATTTAGTACTTAAAACGATATTAATTATCATATTTGTTGTTTTGAACACAATGTTTAAAGAAATTATATAAATTTAATTTTACAAATTATTTTATATGGATCTATATTCGAACACAACACAAATTAATACTGTAGAGGAATGTACCTAATAATGATCAGTGTAGGAAGTAACATGACATGCTTTCAGGAACATTTCTTTAATAATCATATTCACACTCTGAACAAACACAAGACAAGACATTCACGTGCGCAGCTTAACAGAACAGTATCACATCTAATTCTAATTACGCTCGAAATGCATTGTGGGATGGCATATGGGTATGCCTTCTAGTATCCAAAAGAGAACATAAGAGTAATGTAACTTTTACAAGAATATAAAAGGAACTTAAATTATTGCATTTAAATATATAAGGAAATAAATAATCTAAAACGGAAAAAAAATGTTGTTATTGTATGTTATTTGATGCTGTACAAGACAGACAGTTGATCTTGAGTTATCGAATTCGAAAAAGATATTTTTGGGAAATGATTTTCCATATTTTAATTAATTAAAATTAAACAAAAGTTTGAAGTTTTCCTCCGATAACACCAGATAATTTTATTTCAGAAATCTAGTTTACACATTATTTTAAAATTAAAAAAAAATGTCTTTTTAATGTTATCAATTTAATTGTCATGCAATTGTTTCCTAATTTTAAATACATTTTACTAATTAATAATATTTATGCCTAATTTTCATAGATGCATTGAAATTCAATCTGTTTTCATTGTTTGAATATATATTTAATTTCGTGATTTTTTTTCCAATCCGGAAAGCACAGAAATAAGTTTTGTGTATTTCAATTACCCAAAGAGAAAACATCAAAATACATAATGGATATTTGATTTAAATTTAAAAGCAGAAAAATGTATTATCGGCAAACCAGCTCATCATTTAAAGCAGCTAGTTGTTGAATAAATATTTAAAAAATTGAAAAAAAAACTAAAAAATGAAAAGGGTTAAACCATTTTTAAAATACTAAATAATAAATAAATAAATAAGTGTTTCGGCATTAAATGCCTTTCAAAAATATTTTAATATTTTTTTTTAAATTTTTGTATACCAACAATGAACCGTAAGCTTACATAATTTAAAATATAATTTTCAACTTTCTTAAATATCAACAATCAGCAATTGAAAAATGGATTTAAAATTAATTTTTCAATTTTATAGACTATTAACAATAAACTTTAAATTATATATTTTATCATATTTTTATATTTTATCATATTTTTCCATTTTCTTGAATATCAACCATCAGCCTTAAGTTATATAATTTAAAATACATTTTTCAAATTTCTTGAATTTTAACTATCAGCCTTAAATTACATAATTTGAAATGTATTTTTAAAATTTCTAGAATATCAACAATAAACAACGAATTCTTTATTTTTTTTAAAAAATTTGACTCTCTTGGATATTAATATTCAGCCATAAGTTATATAATTGAAAATCTATAGTTCAACTTTATCAGCAACCAACCGTAAGTAATATAATTTAAAATATATTTTTCAACTTTCTATTATATAAACAATAAACCATGAATTATATAATTTAAATTACATTTTATTCGACTTTTTTGATTATCAGCAATCAACAGTAAGTTCTATAGTTAGTAGAGATCAGTTCCTTGTTCTTAAATTTATTTCTGCCGCTACAGTTTAATTAATTTCAAATATATGCCATTAGTACTGTTGTTCTTCGGAAAACACTAGTTTATTATTATTTCAATGTCTTATACTAATTACAGTAAATAGTTTATGGTAATTTAAAATACAGTCTTTTCAACCCACTAGTTATTTTGGTATTAATTTTAAAAGCTGTTAAACACAATCTCTGCGGATTCACATTGTTAATTGTAAAACCATTCTCACAAAATTAAATGAAGAATCGTACCATTAAATCATAGCCTTTTACTTCTTGAAACTTGGTTTCCGTCTCCGAATTTTATATTTCTTAACAAAAAAAAATACTGGTTGACTGCGGTCGAATTTTCATTTCAAGTAATTATTTAAAAGCATTTTCCAAATTGTTTGCGTTCGGTATTATTTTTCCCTTTGGGAAAACTTGATTTTTGAAAAATATGTATTGTAATTTGGCTTTTAAAATATTTCCGTATCAAGTATCCCATTTTAATTAAAAAGTTAATTAAAATTATGACTAAGAAAATCTGCAAATCATTTTTCTTTGTTCTATCACTTGACAAATAACTAGAGTAGTAGTGATGCCACACAAAGCACTTAGGATATTATATCTTTTGTTGATTTTTGATTTAAATTAAAAGCTTTAACTTTCTCTCCACCTCTTCTCGAATGTAATCTAAACTATAAAACAGAGCTGAAAGATCTGTTGTTGAGTTTTCCTGCAATTCAAATAAATTCTTAGGATTAAATTATTAAATGCTTTTCTAGTCTTTTTTATATCGCCCACGCATTTTATATAGCAAAATAACTGCCACTTAATATGATCATTTCAAACTTTAGGAATTTCAATTGTATGAACTAATTAGTATTAATAAGTAAATTGAATAAGGCAAATTATATTTTAAAAACATTAAAGGGAGAACACCAGAGCTGCCAAACGTTTATTTCAAAGATAACAAAAAAATCTTAATTGTTGATTATTGATTATTTCTTAAACGTTCATTTATACAATTTACATATGCTTATTGTTTTTAACTTTGTTCAATGCTGCTACATGCCTGTTTTAAAATTACATGCGAATACAGTTTGGCGTTTGTTAAAAAGTTTTCTTCAAAACCTTCTCTCCCTTGGAGTTATCAGCATCTATTGCTTAATTACAAAAAAAGTAACGATTTTTCAAAGTTATACCTAAAATAAGTTCGAAATTTTCAAACCAGCCGCACTTGGTTTTCAGTTTTCTCTTTAACCTTCATTTCACTTCTTTTTATATATATCTCCTATGGGGAAAAATTACCCTCAGATGTTTCTTTACAAATGAAGCGAGAAATTCTATAAATATTAATCATTAAGGCTAGTTTAAAATGTATTGTACATTTTTTTTATTAAATCCAAGGGTATTAGAACAACATAATGAACACATAAAGTAAATAGTACATTTCAATACATCAATTCGAGCTAATTTTCATAATATAAAGAAAGTGATAATATCAACCCTGGTCACATTAAACGATGTACACTGAATTAAAAAAAGTACCTTCTCTCTCAAATGCATCATTGTATGTACAAAGTAGATGCATTTTGAAGCATCTACTTTGTACATACAATGATATATACATATAATGCACATGTCTCATTCTGGTTTTGTTAATAATGTAAAAACTCGGACGCTAATGCAATCTGCTTACGTTAACGCTTACAACAGTCTTATTAACTTTGAAGGCTTACTCTAATCTGTATAGGCTGAATGATTACATATTTTTAAAACTGGTGTTAGCATTTTTGTAAATCTAAGGAATTGTTTTGGCAAAAAATAAGAAGCCCTTTACTCCGAAACTGTTTTTAATAGTCCGTCAAAAATATTTAGAAATATTTATAGTAATGGTACACATGTTCCATGAAAACATTGAATCCAGAAGATGGTTAGAGCATCTGCCAGAAATAATGTTAGCGTGATAATGATTTTATTGTAATTTTATTTTGTAATTTACTATTTACCTTTTATTTCAACAACTTGCTGCCTTTTTCAAAATTGTAATACATTCTACAAACAAATAGGACATAAAATTCATCCTTCTACATTGTCAAATTGTAATATTTTAATTTAATTCCAAGCATTTATCTTACCCTAAATTTTTGAAACATTCATTGCATTTAACACTCCTATTTCCCTCACGTTTTTTGTCTAACTATAGATTCCCCTAAAGAGTAAATTCATATGATAAAAATCTTATGTAGAAAATCTTCATATCTAAAAATAGTTTTGTAAGCTCTGTGGAAGAATTTCTAATAATTCTTATGGTCATTTCAAATTGGAAATATTAAAGATATTTTATATAGTAAAAATCACTTATTTTGCATCAGCTGAAAACGAGAAATAAATCAGCTGTTAATTGCTATAAAAATATATCTGACAGAATATACAGAATAGCATTTGAAGAATAAAAATATTTTTAAAGAAAATTTAATCACCCGAAAATTACTGAATTCGAAAAAAAGCCTTCGATCTTAGCTAGAAATATTAAAGATTTATAATCGTATACATTAAATATTGTATTTTTTGAGTTAATTCAAATTTTCCTAGAGGAATCGTTTATTTTTCCACACAAAAATTCTATGAGCTTTCATCAAAAACTACTACATTGCTCTATATAGTAATCGAAGAATATATTAACGCTATGTAATAAAATATATTGCGCAACTCCATGAAGTACTAAAAATCTTTAATACTTATTTATTTTAGCAAAAAAAAAATCATTGTATTTGGTCGATAGATAAGGCAGATGACTTTGTCTTTTACATAAAGGACCAATTTTCACAGTTAATTTACGAATCTTTTTAAAACAATACTGGTGCTATTTTTGAATGAACTTCGTAATTTTGTACCTCTCTTCATCTCTAACATTCCATGCCATACCAGGGAGAAGAGCTTAACCCAGAGGGATTTTAAGTACGCCAGACGCGCTTACAGGACGTTTCTTCAGTGGAATCGGGTCTTCAACCTGAAACCTCACAGTTCCGACCTTACCACCAGGTCAACAGGGCCCTAAAAGTTTTGGAAACGCTATTTACTACGCAGTCTATTTTTTTCTGTAAGTGCAAACATAAAATGGAATTTAAAACGTTTATCGAAATCATAGCAAAATATAATTAATTAGAAAATAAAAAATCATTAAAAATTATCATTGCCTTTCTATGAAAATAGTTAAAAAGTGTGTGATGAAATATATTATATATTTATACGTAATTAAATTTGTATTTAAAAACAAGGTGACTAAATATATTTAAAAGGATGTGAAATTGATTAATTAGTCAAAGGGAATTGAACCATTTATATTTAACTTGCACATTTCCAAACAAAATTTTGCTATCCTATTTTTTCAAATGAAGCTTTTTTTATATAATGCAATCCTAATTAGTAATTTCAAATACAGCAGTTTCATTTTCACTACTGCACCATTACTTATACAAAAATATTTAAATTAAAAATAATAAGTTTTGGTGTTCTATTAAAAGCAATCTTCCAGGAACTAAAGAATTTCTTGTTTAACATGAACATATTTTATTCATTTAGTACGCGTTAAATTCGACAAACCAAGTTTATTTTAAAAAACTTTTTTACCTTACTCTTGTTATTTTCATGACAATTGATGAAAACTTTTATAAGAAATTTTAGACAAAGTAATTAATATGTGGAGATAATAAGAAGAATATCTAATCTAGATAAAAGTAATTAATATGTGAAGATAATAATAAGAATATCTAATTAACAGTTTTAATATAGCAACAGAATTTCTTTTTTGTGTTTGCAACTCAATTTCTAAATTGGGATTGTACAGAAACAAGGTCATATTGGTAAGAATTATACATTATTTAGATTATACATTAGATTATTATTAGAATTATACATACATTATATAAAAAAGGAATTTCATTTATTAATTATTTGTTAATATAATTAGAATGCATGCAAATTACATAGAGTATGAAGTTTATTAAAATCTGTTGGTTACAAATTGATTTTTAGGAAGAAGTGGAATAAAACTATCATTTTTATTTTTTTCCAAATTATATACAAACTTCAGTAACTTCTTTTTTGGAACTAAGTAATTAAATTCCTGAAGTGGGAATAAATAGCAATAGTTAATACAATGTTTCTAAGTTCTATTTAAATACATGCAGTTTATTCAAAATAATAAATTTAATTTTTAAATAAAAGTAAAAAAGTTTTTCTTAAACTCCTTTACAAAGAAAGAATCGAAATCGTTCAAAATCAATGTTCTCATAGAATTTTTACCACTTTGCACCACTAAAAGTTTTTAAGAAACCCAGTTTCAAACCATTATGTTTGTTTTTTGCATCCATGTAAGATGGAAAATAAAAATCGCAAACATATAGCTAAATAAAACTCGACATAAGCGCCTTAATAATTGAAAAATTATAATTTTCGTTGTTATGTTGAGACCTATGGCACTTTTACAAGTATGTTGACATTTTTCTGTCAGCGATTTAAGCCCAGAGAGACTATCTTGTTTTTCAATAGGGCCAAGAGTTCGGCTTAACTACTTCATTCGTCACACTCGCTTGCAAAAACCCTGTTTATAGACGGGCAGATTCACACGTCTCTCAGATGAAAGACAGAAGATGAACCATGCCCAAACGGAAAGCCCAGATCACGGAGAAGACACTTTGCCCACATAATTTTTATTTCACTGAAGAAAAGAAGGATACACTGATGAAAGGATCGCATTCACGCGCCTCACAGATAAAACACAGAAGATCAATGCCCGAAACAGGATAACCAGGTTATAGGGAAAACATGCTACACATATAATTTTTATTAAGAAAGGAATGATATATGAAAAAAAGGATCTCTGTAGTATAAAAGTTTAATAAGAGAGTTGAGATTTTTCCATATGCATCATGTTGAAGGAAAGCCTTACATACATTTTAGATAATCGTAAGTTTACTGTTTCCGTTGTAAAAATATCCCATAGATTTTTATATTCAATAAGAATATTACTTTGCCTCTTGTATTCAAGATAAATTTTATGTTACTTTTTATTTATTTATTTTTTTGTACTTTGAGAAACCTTGGACAATGATTGAATGTTTTCAGTATGTTTAAGTTGTTGCGATTGAAATGAAAAATATTTTTAAATCCAAAGTCATTATGGTGCGGAATCGCCATCAAATATACAGTTAACTTTCGGGATTTAAAAATGTCAAAAGAAATGTATTTTTCACTTAGTATATTTGAAAAAATGTTTGAAAATCCATAAAATATTATTATTATGCAGCATAGGTAAACGTTTTCTTAAAAAAGCTATTTTTAGAGTTTTATACTAATTTTGTTTTCAAGAACATGCAATTTCATAGTACTTCGGCGAAATCAATCAGGTTTAATTAATGAAATATACGGAAAAAGACGAAAGTTGACCATTACTGTTTTTTAAAGGATTTAAAGAAATGGATTTCATCATTGAAACCACGTATATTACTTTTAATATTTTGAGATAAATATGTAATTCTCTATATTTAACTTTAATTTTAAAACAGGAAAAGTGGTTTTGTGTAATTAATTTAAAATTATTCATCAAGCACTATCGAAATATTTGTTTGCTTCTAATGTATGTCATTTTTTTTTTTAATTTTTAAGTTTTTAAGCAACTGCACTTGAGTTTTAAAAGAAATTTTGAGTTATAATCGAAATAACTAATATTTTTTTATCAAAACTATCTACTTTTTTATTTAGTTAACACTCAGTAACTTCACTTATATTTTTAACACAATTATTCATTTATATTTTTAATCTGAAATTTTTTCGAATGTATTTTTATTTATCTTTTTAAAATTATTTTTCATTACAATAACCTCATCCATTATACTGATCATGTAGAACCAGATTTTTTTAATTCCTTTCTTCCCATTCACTCTTTTTTTTAAAAAAAAATTCTTACGAGAAAAAAAATCAATGCTTTTTAATAAATAAAAAAATATTAGTGATTTAAAACATACCGGAACAAAATTTAATAAATTCGTATTTTCTTTTGTCTTTCTCAGACACACTGAATGCATGTTTCCCCTAATGAGCTTTAGCCCAGACACCGGAAAATTTGCGCTTTTAAAACTTTTTTATTTAATTTTTTGATGCTCCTAATTAAGATCACGACACTCTTCTTAAATTTCTTTTCATTCAAAAATTCAATCCTGTTATGGAGGTTAATTTTCCTTCCGGGAAACTTTTTTTCAAAGTTCCTCTGCTGTTACACTTTGTAAAAATGCAAAGCGGTTGGGGAAAAACTTTTATACGGAATTTCATTTGATGGAGTACTTGCTTTATGTTAAGAGAATGGGCCCTGTTTTGTTTAAAAGGATACTTAAGAAAATGAGTGTTTCGGTGCTTTAAGAAACATTGTTTTTAATGAATTAAAAATAAATAGTAAAGTGAAAAAAATTCTTCATATTTATAAAAACATTATATTATTCAATATTCAGGAAATTTGCATCCTAAATAAGTAATACTTTTAATATTAAAAAGAAAAAATGTTTAAAAATATTCTTAAAAATATAATACTGACTATTTTCAGGAATTTTGTATTAAGAATAAATAATAAAGAATATATTTAATACTAAAATGAAAAAAATATTCATAAAAATGTAATATTCAGGCAACTTGCATTGAAAATAAATAATAAATTATACTTTTAATGTTTAAAAGCTACTTAAAAAGTTCATAAAAATAAAATACTCATAATATTCAAGAAACGTGCATTGAAAACAAATACTAAAGAATACTTTAATTATTAAAAAGAAAAAAATGCTTAAAATTATTCATAAAAATATAATAATCTTTAACATTCAGGAAACTTGCATTCAAAATAATTAATAAAGAATACTTATATAACGTGTATGTATTATTTGAATCATGCGCCATTCCTGATATATATTCTCTCACTATCCATTTTACTGATAATTTTATTCGCCAACAAATCTATCCACATTTTTATTTTTTTCATAATGCATGTGTTTAGTTAAATATTATCATTTCCAAAAAATGAAAACAATACTGTCAATCAATTAAATATTTATTACTTTGTATTTCATATTCCATCAGTTTTAGGTAGCATTCCTTTTTTCTACATTTTTTTTAATTTTATAAATAAATGCTCGATATGCTGTTTTTTTTAATTACTTAAAACATATTTATTCATAAGAATTATAAAGTTATCCATGACAGATATATGG